>CAAKHC010000594.1:18283-38348 GCA_901007825.1 Macroramphosus scolopax
CGCATGAGGGTCGAAGACGATGAGCTGATTTCATGCAACTATTTCTGTGTGTAACATTCTCCGTCCAACATGTCAGACAGCAGGTGCGGCAACTAGTTTTCACTGGGAAGAAAAGATGAGGATGAAGTTTGCGAAGGTTTGAAACAGAAATCAATCGGCTTTGGGGAGACAAATCCTCCAGAACTGCTTCCTGAAACTCATCTGAAGCGGTTGTCTGGGTGTTTTGGCAGTTGTCTCCTTTATCCAGTTGGAGTGCCACGCACCTTTCTGATCAGCAAGTACTGTCTCTTTCCCTTTTCTGCTAGTTTATGCCCAACAGCAGTGCAAATGATCCACTGTAGCAGACGTAAAATGTGAGCTCCGAGTGTTCGAGGCTAAAAAGTCTGTGGTTTTGAAGTGACTGGGGAATCAAGGATGAACCACGGCAGCTTTCATGCAAAATATCTTTTCATAGCAGTTCTTCAATTGTGAAGATGCAAGTCTGGTTGGCAGCAAAACTAAGCTATTGACGTCAAACGAGCATTGAGGTGTATTACAATGTTCCTTATTGACAGGACGTGAACTTCACTCTTCCGTCCAACACCAAGGTCACCAAGATCCTTTATACTTACATTTTTTCCTTTAATTTATGGAGAAAGTTTGTCATATATTTGTGTGTGTGTATTCAAGGGTTAATCCTCTGATGCAGCCTGGTATGAATCACCACTGCATAGAATGAATTCTGCCTTGTTGGTTTGACCTTGAGCTTTACAGTTAATCATGAACTGCCTTACCTAAACTGTTTCTATTGCTCACAATAACACAGAAAGTACACACACACGTACACACACATGCTGAGACAGACTCATCACTGGCTGTGAGTCTGCTGTTAGTGTTGAATATGATGGATTACACTCCACCTGCTCAGGCCTCAGTTGTTTTTTCGGGGTTTAGCTTTTAGCTGTCGCTGAATCACAGCATATTATGACGTATCACTGCACACTTCATGTTCTCACATTTGGCAGTGTGTGTCGTGTCTATAGGTTTGTGTTGAGCAATCTGCAGATAATGATGATGTCTGAAACAAAGGCAGGGGGACCTGCTGCATTACTGTCAGAGCACCTGCACTCACAACTTACCAATATTCATCACCAAGTATTTGTCTCTGCAGGTGCGAACATGTGTGTGTATGAAACCTCAATATGTGCCGATGTTCATAATTCTGGTACTTGTGCAGGGTGGATGCCAGATGTGAAGGTGAGTCCGGTCACAGTCCTGAATGAACTGTAATTCTGATCATTTTGAATGTTTGAGTTTCTGTTTCGTCCCCGGTGTCATCTCTGAGTCTTTTGCTATGTTTTGGAGTCAAAACCTGTTTTAGATTATTTCCTGTCATTGTGTGTTTCCTGTCTATGTTTTGTTTTCTGTTCCTTTGATTGCCTGCCCCCCCACTGTGTGTGTGTGTGTGTGTGTGTGTGTGTGTGTGTGTGTTTGTGTGTGTGTGTGTGTGTGTGTGCTCTGCCCTATTACCAATCAGCACCCTGACCGACCTCGTGTTCCCTCACCTGTGTCTTGTTATCTAATTCGATGAGTCTGACCTTGTGTTCCGTGTCCATCTTCTTCAGTTCCTCTCTGTGTGTTTGTTTAGTTTCCTTCTGAGGTTTTAGCTCCTTTCCTTGCTTGGACCCTTTGTTAATGTAAATAAATATTTATTTATTCCCAACCTGCTGTTCAGTCTCCTGGATTCTCTGCCTCAGTCAGTGTGTGACATGTGATGGTGGATGTCTGTACGAGTGTATAAACCTTTAGAGATTAAGAACATCGACTGGACAGATTTCTATCATTCACCTTGTTAAAGACAAACTTCGCCTGGAATTATCTTATTCTTACTTCCACTATAGTCACCAAGCTGATTCCTGCTCTGTTTCCTTGGGGAACCCTGCAGCCTGTTGACAGCTCACTTCATTATTGTAGGTTTACTCCGTTTTCCTATCCAACCAAGTGACAGTTCCCTCCCTTACACTCTAATAAATAATATACCAACGATATATTTTTACATAATAATTAATAGTTTTGTTACAATTAAGTTTAGACACGTAATACTACATATACAAAGTACAAATTGGAAGATTAATTCCTAGCAGAAGATTTTTAAGCTCCATATTACAGTAGGTAGAATTTGATTGTTGTAATTCAAGGCAGATTTGTTTGTTTGATGTGAACCTGCAGGTTTTTTCAGGTGTTCCCTCTCGCAACATTATTTTTTCGCAAAGGCTTGTTTGTGTTGACAAGCAGCACTTGTAGGAACAGAGTAAACAGTCATTTCCAAACCCACACAAAAGGTTGTTCCCTGTAAAATCAACAATAACAGGAGATATTGCACATTAGCAGCTGTGAAACGAATAATTATCACACAATCAATTAGACTGCATTTCTTATGTAACCGTCAACAAAATCAGAATGCAGTAACGGAGGTTTACAGTATGTAAACAGAGATTCATCCCACATTCATGCTGACTGATTTGG
Source organism: Macroramphosus scolopax (assembly GCA_901007825.1). NCBI lineage: Eukaryota > Metazoa > Chordata > Actinopteri > Syngnathiformes > Centriscidae > Macroramphosus > Macroramphosus scolopax. The sequence continues at coordinate 20,789 of CAAKHC010000594.1, forward strand.
TGTTATTTCCTAAAGAAATGTTTCTAATAGCTCCATAAGTTTCCAAACTGCGCCGGCTTCACTCGGGAAGCAGAAGTAGGTGTGTTGTTTTTGAAGGCCCACACAGTTCAACGCTCCGAGGTCGGTCCAGGCTGTGTTTGATTGTTTGCCAACGTTTTAACTGCAACTTTTACGTAGGAAACCTTTTTGGGAGAGGAGAGCTGGATATAAGTCGGAGTCTGTAATCATGATTGTGCTGCACAGAGAGACACACACACACACACACACACACACACACACACAGGCATGGTCGATGTGAGGTACTGTAGAAAGTTGCTGTGCTATCATACTATTCCGTTTCTTCATGACTCTCTCAGCGCTCTAGTTGCACGAGCTGCTAGATCTCCAACTATTTCACACAGTGCTGCCGACTGAATTGACTATTTTCACTGCAATACTGTGTGTGCTGTACAAGGTTCAATACCTCTATGTGCAATACTTAACTTCTCCATTACATGTAATATCACTGCTCTTACCTCTGCAACACTGTAGCTTCTATGTAGCTTATTTATTATAACTCATTAGTTCTTATTTCTGATGATTCATCTAGACATGTGTACTTATTCATTTGTTGTTATTCTTTATAAATGCTCTGTACTGTGTGCACTATCCACTTGGATGCTATAAAGTTGTGGGACAAATAAAGGTTTATCTTATCTCTTATCTTATCTTGTATTATTGCTGGAAGGTTTCTATCTAGCGGTCTCATTTAGTTAACATTAACGGAATCATTAAGTTGAAAAGGTTAACCTGTGTCCCAAGCTGTTTTATTGAGGTTCAGAGCGGAGTCCATTTAAAAAATCTTATAATAGGGGTCATAAATATGCTCTAATGACTTTATACAAGAGCAGGCGGGAAACGGTTTGCATCCTCACTGGCTGATGATCCTAGTAGAGAAGAAGTCAAAAAAATAAATATGAATGTTATTCCATTGCAGCGTAGAATACTAACTACAAAAAACATGCCCGAGGCATTTTAATCCATCCAGTTGTGATGATATAACTGTAATGGTCTTAAATGAATCAAATATTTACATCAAACAACTAGAACTATTGAGACGAAATACAGGATGATCTATATGGGCTGTCATAATGATTGTTACTGCAACAGAATGTACCAAAGATCTAAAACGCCTAATGAGGCCAACGAATGAAAGCTATCAACTTTATACACAATTTCCATAGTGCAGGTTTGCAGCTGCATATTAATTAAATTAGATATTAATGGTCACAAGAAAATAACAGTGAAATGAATTTGAAATAGTAATGAAAGATAATACTTCAATGATATTATCAATTATTCTAAATTAATTAATTTAACCTTCCAATGTATTTTTTATTGCTTTAAAATCAGCTTTTTTTTAATTGTGTGTAAAAGCAAAGGAATTAGAGCTCTGTGAGATCTGAGTGAACTCCATCCTCCGAAGAAGCTGGAAACCTACATCAGAGATCAGTAATGAACCTTAAATGTATTTGAATTTTGTGTTTTATCTAAAATTAATAATATGAAGTAATTTGTAATAAATTTGGATACTTGGGGTGACTGTTTATGTTACTGATAGCAACGTTAGCATGCATTTAACATTTTTGTGTGCACCTGATGAATTTAGACACAATATTCTTCCATATTGAGCTTCCACGTTCTTATAGCTCTGTCGTGTTGTCGCTTACTGAGGTAAAGAGGCTATTGCATGAAGTTGCAGTCGCAATTGCACTGCAGTTTCAACCAATCTGGGCTGAAAACCAAAAAGCCAGGAGCAACCGGTTTAGTTACATTTTTAAAGTGGCATCCTAACTCCCTCTCCCTCAGAAAGCCAGAGGCTTGCAGCTGGCCTGCCATGGCAGGTGCCAACCTATTGCAAACAGAGGGCTCATGAAGAGTGTATCCATGGCAAGGCAATTTGTGTGTGCCAGAACTGTGACTCTGACGAGTCTGAGTAGTGAGGACTGAGATCGACACTGAGATTTATTTGAATGGTTAACTTTTTATTACATTTTTTCATGACTCTCCAGTATAATGCCGTGGGATAGCACCTCATATTTTAACACTCTAAATGGTATTTCACACTTCAAGCCAACAGCAAGCAACATATATATGCCTGAGACCTTGTTCTTTCATTTGTTTTATAGTTTTGATAATATTTATTGATCCAAAGATATACTGTATAAAGGAGTGTGAAGCATTGCCCCTAAGAGAGAGATTAAATTCTGCATCTGCTGGCCACATATGACCCTTAATAGCTTGACCACTCGAGTAAAGCCTACAAATTCAAACGGGAGTGACAAAAAAAGCTTCATTCATACTGATTTATTGTTACTTTTGGATATTGGACTAGAACGTTCAAGGCAAAAAACAGAGTAGCACCAGGGGACGCCACCAGGGGGCGCCACTGAGAGCGCGGGCGCTCTTTCCTTTTCTTTTTTTTTTACCGCTCTGACGTCAGCAACCTGCAATTGAACGAATGAACGAAGGAGAGACCGGAGACGCCGGGAGGCAATACAACGTTACAGAGTGAGTCCCCGCCGCCCGCCCGGAGGAGCCAAACGGAGGAAGGTCCACTGAAACGCCGTTCTGGAAGCAAACGATGCGACCGTCGTTCACCGCCGCCCAGTAACGAACACAGTCGACGAGCAGAGAAGAACAGAACCGTTACCGTGATTTACCGACAGAAAACGAGACGGAGGGCGGAACAGTACTGAGACCACCCTTGAGAATTAAAGAAGTGCGGAGGCTTCATCGTGTTGTTTGGCGCCGTGGATCAAACCGTGTGGATCTCTGATTTAAATGCTGTAACGGTGCCGTTACCCCGGTTCGAGAGCGACAGAGAGGGAGCTGCCCAGAGAGCGAGAGCAAGAGGGATCACAGAGGGATCGAAGGCACAGAAGAAAGGAAGACAAAAAAAGGGGATTTAGAACCAGCTTTGTGTCCGCAAATCCATCTTTTTATTGCCATTTCTTCTGTGGATCCCGGTACGGGTACCGCCATCAAGCTGTGTTCTCTAACCATGGGATGTACTCTGAGCGCAGAGGAAAGGGCGGCTCTGGACCGGAGCAAAGCCATCGAGAAAAACCTCAAGGAGGACGGGCTCACCGCGGCCAAAGATGTAAAACTGCTGCTGCTCGGTAAGAGACGCCGGTTGAATTCCCTGCCCTGGACCCTGCAGAGCCACGGCTGAGGAATGAAATGCTTTGTGTCGGGGGGGTGCAAGGTGTGGTTTGGGGGGGTGGTCGCTCCGAAAGAGATGGCAATCATCGAGGCAAGTGGTGGAGACAATAAAGACCACTGTTACTGTCCAAAACAAGCAGTGATACTAAAACAAACACTGTCTAATGGCAAAGATTGATTAGCTTTATTTTCCCTCTAAACACGCCCTACATGTATATTACATCACTTTAACGCCATCTGCTGCAGTGTCATTTATTTCATTCAAAATTATGTCAGGTGAGTGAGATTTTATTCTGCACAATGATGTAGGGAAGGGGGGGGGGGGTCTATATCAGAGATAATAACTGTAGATGGAACAAGGAGAAAGGCTGTATGCAGCAATGGAGGCCCCTGGTACAGGCAGTCCATTGGTTTGGGAGGTTGATTCTTTTATTCTTTGTGAGAAATAACCCTGTTCGTCTTACTAAGTAACAGGGTGGAGGAAGGAAGGAAGGAAGCAGGGGATAAAAAGAAAAAGATGCTGTGGAAAATGGGTGCAGCCATCTTCTCCCATCTTTTCATCTCCACCCTGCTTGCTGTCCTTTTTCACTTAGGTTTTTAAGAGGCTCATTCTCCCTTCCTTTCTCTCTTTCTCCTGCCCCCACCTCCCTCTCGCTCGGTCTCGCTCTTGCTCTCTCACACATGCACAAACGCACACATCCACCCGGTTTACATTGTCTTCTTCTCTCTTATCCCTCAGGGGCTGGAGAGTCAGGGAAAAGCACCATCGTCAAACAGATGAAGTAAGTCTCTAATAAGCACGGTCTAATAACCCTATAGTGTGAATGTGTGCCCTCTCTCTCACTCTTTCTCTCTGTCACTCTCACACACATCACAACCAGAAGCAGACTGCTCTCAAATTGTGTTTGCAGCCTTGATTCATGAATCAAACATCTTGATTTCTTCTACAAGATAGCATAATCCTTTATTAGTAAGCAGCAATGGGATGATTATATTGGCTGTAAACCCTGAAACACCCCAAACAGTGAATGAACTAGTCCAACATCTGACTAACCATCGCACAGTCTACCTTGTCAAACATCTGGACCCAGCTGCACAAATGATGTGTAAAAATGAGCACAAGAGAGAGTGGAAGATATGTGTCTTGATAAATGGGTCCACTATGACTATGGTATGAAAGAATCAATAAGCTGTGCTCATATTCACTTAACCCGTAAGAGTGAATAGACTCTGGACCTGCTGCCTGTCTTCTAAAGGGGAGTGGCAGCGGAGAAACACACATGACATAGATACAGGAAATGACTCTCCAGTGGGGTGTTTTGTTTCTCACCCACCTCTGGTCAGATCAACCCCTCTGTCCTCTCTAGCTCCCCCATCTAGTCCAGATATGGTGGGTAAAGAAGGAGTGATGTCAAGCTGGTTGTGTCCACACATTTTATACAGTCTATCAATACCACTGTTACCAAGATTTTTACTTCTGTAGGGAATAATTTAAACTGTTTAGCTATGGTATCACTTTAATGTTCATATAATACATCTTTAATCAATCGGGACTTAACTCTTACTGCAGTTTTTTATCTCCCTAATGAAAGTATTAGGTATTTAATAGATCGCTACAATAATCGTATAGTCTGCCTACAGGATTAACTGTAGTTATTTTTCTACAGTCGGCTGCACACATGGTTTTTCATGAGCAACATATTAACCCCCCCACCTCCACCACCCAGTATTCTATCTGTAATCCAGTCGAGATGCATGGCTTTTCTTTAATCTCCATGGCCCCGTCATTTTGCAGGCAGCTCAGTGCGTTTCAGGTGATAATATGCTCTGGTTGTGGTCCTAGTGACGTTTCATATGAGGACATGATTCAGTGAATCCAGATGAGCCTGTGACCCAGCTGTTAATGGTCATTCCAGCAGCACAGAACATCATGCACAGTGACTGAAGCTCCCAGTGGGTTCATTGAATACATAAATTTTGTCACACAGCTTAACCCTTCCAGCAATTAAATTCATTGATTCCATTGGCCTGTAGTACATCACATGTGATTCAGAGTGATTTAAATTGATGTGAGTGGGTGGCTCTGTTCCTCCTTCTGGTTGTACGCCTATGAGGGTAAAATTCCGCATGTAACACTCATTACATTGCAGTCTTCAAGCTATTCTTTCTGATGGTCAGATGAATTGAAACAACGGTTTGCTGCTATGATTTCTTATGTAATACACCTTGCATGCATTTCATCTTATTTATGGCTATTGAGCGACATGCTGTTATGTGCCCATATCCTTGTTGACAGGATGATGTAATACTTAAGGCCAGGAGAGCCACCCCTATGCTTGCAAACCTGCAGAAAATTGCTTTCAAATTGGAATACTTTGAAGCCCTTTGTGTGGGTGGGTGCTTTCCTCAAAGATAAAGACAGAGATGACTGGATTAGATTTAAATTGGGATTTTTATGATGTGGCGACTGAGCTGTAATGTGTGTGGCAGTGCATGTGTAAGGGATCTCACTGATTGGAAGTAAGGAGTCTATTACCACTCAGTCTCTTGCTTGGGATTCTTTAGAAAATGACTTCTTCAGTGCTTTGGCTTAAAGTATTTAACAGCCAGTGCATGTTGTGTCTGCCAAAGAGCTGCCAATTCTCTTCTGAAGCATATTGGTTTCTGAGATTGCGCAATCCCTGTGTGAGTGATGAGTGACAGAAGCTCCTGACAAAGCACTGATAGCATCGCTGACGGGAGCACAGGTGCACTTCAGTATGTAGGTACAGAGAGAGAGTAAAGGAGAGATGGGATTGAGCTTGAGATATAATTCATGGTGGATTTATTAAGGTGTGAAGCTACACAATGTCTATCGTAGGGTTACATTTGTACGGAAAGGCCGGAGAAAAACGATTTTAGTGTGTTTTTGTGTACATAGGTAAATGATTCCCCGCATGCGAGTGTGATATTTGAGCCAGAAACCCAAGGGACTTGTGTGAACAACATATCTCTACCTAGTGCCGTTTACTGTGTGTGTGCTGGAGACACCATCTGTTTATGGGGCCTGTGTGTGTTTACACATGTGCAAAGGTTCTCTCGCTGCCCAGCTGGCAAATTGACCACTCTAGCAGTGCTTACTGTCTGTGTGAGTGTGTGATAAAATAATTTCATGTCGCGATATTGTCATATAAACGAGCAGAAGGACTGAGGAAGCGACTGTCAAGCTGCGACTAAACCGTGTGCAGCCCGATTCTCTCGGCACCATTTCTGCCATTAAACACTTTGCCATGGGTGGGTTGATGCTTAACAAAGCCTCAGACGGAGATATAAATGTGCCTAGAAATAAATCAATTTGGTTTTACATGGCCAGAAGAGATCAGTTCATTAGCAAGCCACTGTTAGTAATATGAAGGCCTGTACAGCAGTGATAAATACCAGCGGTAGACAGTTTGTCAACAGCAGTAAGAAACATGTTTGAGGGCATGTTTCAGTAGTTTCAATTAAATTGATTAAATCAAAACTGTCGTGAATTCTCAGTACGCATAAGTCATGAAGGAAAGGTTAAGCTACGTACTGTAGGTAGTATGGCAGGAAATCTGTGCAGGACAACCATGAGCGGGAAGGAAACAAACAAATCTTACCATCTTAACTGTTTCCATCCTTTTGAGTATGAAACGTGTCGTCATCTCAACCTACATCTTCTCTGGCTCTAGCTGCGTCTCAAGAAACAACCGATGGGCAGTTCATGATGGAGAGGAACTCAGCAACAACACCGTATAACAGATCTTTGAACCCGTACACAAACCATGCAGTAGCTTGAAAAACAAATCAAATACAATTTAGATAACTAATTGTTTATTAATTTTGTTTTGCCGTTTCTTTTAATGTCAATGCAAGAATCAGACCGTTAGTCCGACTATCCGAAATGATCCTTCGTATGAATTAAAGACAGTCTAGTGTAGTTTGATGCATAAATCCCTTTAAAAAAAGTTTTGGTTTTAAATGGCCGTCAACAGCACTGCAGTAAATCTTTGCTTATTGTTTTGCTCCATGAGAGAAGAGATGTGTTGTAACAGCTGAAAGTGATGGAGGGACAAGAGATTAACTTTTGCTTGGGTGAGAGCGAGAAAGCGACAGACAGACTACGTGAGTTAGACTGTAAAACCTTTTCACATTTAGCAAGAGTTTAGTTAGCCCATTGTAAGGATCTCTAAAGCATAGCTTAAAAAACTGTTATGAGTATATAACATATAGTAAAAAACATCAAGTATGGATTTGAAGTCCTCTTTGTTGTCGATTCTAGCTCAGTGGTATTAAATATTCTTGCAGTGAGGTCAAGGTTGAAAGCGTGTTCAGACCCGTCAATCATTAACAGCCAACAACCCAAATAAAACTATACACACTGTGAATATAAGACATGAAGGCTGAACTGCAGTTCACATGCTCTCAGTAGCCGAAAAATATGTGGTTTCTAGTGTTCACACACCAAACATGATTTGTAGTTCATTTGATTTAGACGCACACAGAGGCAATGTCCTGTCATGATGTCATCATCCTTGTTTTTACAATACCTGGAGATACTAGATATACAGGGCTCTGGTTAACAAAACTTGTTGTATAACTGAAATGAATGAAATCTCATTATTTAATCTAATGGATTGTGTGTGTAGTTATTATCTTAGAAGCTTATGGATATTGGGCGTTGACAGTCTGTAGATTTTATCGTACACAGTTATTAGAGATGCTCCACATTAACAGTGTCAGGCAAACATCCATCACCCTGATGACTGTGTGTTTTGATATGGTTTATCAATGGGTGTGACTGATAATACACGACTTTAAACATGACTACATGTAATTCAGCCATTAGAGTTAGCACTGAAGAAACATGTCCTATTACGCTGCCAATAGAATTTCAAAATAAAAGCATCAAGCAAATTCATTTACTGAAACTTACGGTGTATAACATACAGTCTCACTCGGTCTTTCTGTTCCTGCTTTTCTTAGCGATGTATGTTAGTGTATGTGCCTTACTGACATGATCCGAGGCGACTGACCGAAGGGAGAACAAACGCTGCCCGTCCTTCAGCCTGCACTGCTTCCCACAGGCTGTCCCCCCGTGAGTGGGGTTTCTCTACAACAAGAGATAATTAGGTTTAAGCCTCAGAAAAAGGAGAATAAAAGGGTGGGGTGGGGGAAGATGGAGGAAGAAATGGTGGCGGCTTTTTGTGCAGAAAGCGGGTAAGGTTGGGGGGTTATTGCAAGACAAGAGGGAGAGATGGGGGTGGGAGATGGAGGGAGACGGAAAGAGTTTAAATGGAGGACAAACAAGGGTCCAGTGCCTAGAAAGAAAGAGGAGGGCTGCCTGTAAGTGGGGACAGAAAGGCCTGTACTTACTGGGGAAAAGAGAAAGTCTGTAGTAGTGGAAGTTGATGACGATAGAGGAGTGATGATGAATGAAGTGAGAGATTTGGAGAGATTACTAAAGAGGAGAACAATGGAGGAGAATGCCAGGGACACACAGCAGTGGCAGCCAGGAAGGAAAATTCATACGTTCAATACAGGGTAGAGGGATGTGTGAGTGTGAAGAGAAACAGCAGAGGAGAGGGTCAAGTAATATATTAGTGTGAATGAGGTTGGGGAGGTAAGAGGTGGGACGAAAAGAAGATTGGCAAGTGAAAGAACTTATTCCCACTTCTCAAGCAGGCAAGGATAAGTGACAGATGAAGACGAGGACATGGTCGTCAAGGACAGCTTTCAAAGGCCGCTCCTCTCCTGGACTCTGCTCCCTCTGATAATTATTAGCCTCCTTGTCCCTGGGATGATTAGACGCAGGGAGAGGAAAGCGCGAGCGAGAGTGGTAGTTATGGCAGGGGGGGGGGGGGGGGGTGGAAGGGAGTCAAGTTGGCACCAACTCAAGTCTTGCATGCAGGGACACTCTGTATGTAACTGGTCATCTGAAGCAGTCTGTCAGCCAGATACTCATCCTTCATTGGGTAAATATAGCTGGGGGCGTGTTCATCATCCGGATGATTTGATTGGCTGCCTCAGTGAACTGTGAAATAACAGCAAGGCAATGTCTCATGATAGCTGTGTAACGTGTGCATGTGCAGGCAAACACGCCCCAACAGTCCTCGATTTCAGCGAGTGTGTATTCAGCGTACGGCTGAATCCCATTTGCATCTCGTAAATGGGAAGTTGGACAACTGGAAATGTTATGTCAAGCAAAAACACGATCAAAGTGTGCACACTGTCCTGTATGTAGATTTGTTCTTGTTTTTTTCCTGTCTTTCTCTACCTGACAGATGGAATTGAAAATAATGTGAATCTTCATGAGTCAAAGGTGGTTGTCTCTGCTTTGTGTCAGAAACCGTTTGGTATCAGATCAGCCAATCAACCCATGTACAAACACAGTGTTTAACATGTCATCTTTTTGCACCACACAGGGATTCATTGTCCTTTTTTGAGTTGGGTTAATATAGTTGTGCACTGAACAAATGAAGCACCTTGCTAGAAATACAGAAGATTGGTTTGATTATCAATCCATCTTGGGTGTGTTGAGGGCAGTTTCGTGTGTTGTCATTGGTCCAGATTTCTTGTTGTGGAGGCGGAGGCCCTAATCTAGTTGCTGTTACTGACTTCTTCAAATCGTTTCCATATCAGACATGTACTTGAGTCTTCCCTTCAACAATCTTGAAGGGAAGCTGTCATTTGCAAGTTGAAGCCTCTCTTTGCTCTCAGACATGTTTGTGCTGCTTTCTCCCTCTCGGCTGCTCTACCCGTGTCCCTTTCTTGGTCTCCACAGTTGAGACCAGGTCAGTACGACTGTGTGTGTGTGGTCGGCGTGCTAATCAGGGCTTCTGATTAAAAACAAAGGCCTTTTGTGGGTGTACATTGTGTGTGTGTGTGTGTGTGTGCACTCATACACACAATACACACTTATACACAACTCAGATTCCTTTTTAAATCTCTGCAAAATGTTGATGTGGTTGTGTGTTTTATTTTTCGTTGCTGTTGTTTTTGAACCTCTTTGGAAGACTTCATGTCAGTTCAGCAGCACAGTGCGAGACAATGGAGTCTTGTTACAGTGGCCGCCGCGTTCAGCTGACATAAAGTCAGCTGATGGTGGGGTTTGTCCAAAGAATGTTTCAAGGCACGCTTGTTGCGACAGAAAAAAAGGAACCTGCATATGTTCTATTATAAATGCTACATAATTTAGCCATTTTTGTAAAACTGTTGACAAAAGGTTTTCCACAAAAGTTTTCCATGTGCAGCGTGACAGTGACAGTGACAGTGACAGTGACAGTGACAGTGACAGTGCGATAGGACAGAGTGAAGTCTGAGATCTTTACTTCAATCGCAGCCTATTAATGGCTTCCAGTGTTGCATTGTGCCTCGGCCAGACCGGACCAATGTGACAGCAGGCGCAGGGATGCTACAACTCAGCAAGGCCTCATTCCCTTGTTTCCACTAGATAACTGGGCTTTCCTTCCTCGTTTCCATTAAGAATCCCTCAAAGTAAGTAATTAATATTGACACAGGGGAAGGCAGGAGAACTGAATAATTACATTTGGACCTTGCATCTGGGAGAGCCTGATAAAACCAGTAGCTCGACTCTCTCTCTCTCTCTCTCTCTGTCTCTCTCTCTGTCTCTCTCTCTGTCTCTCTCTCTCTCTCTCTGTCTCTCTCTCTCTGTCTCTCTACCTCCTTGTTTCTCACTTCCTCCAACAGCTTCTATGGAGTTTCAATCAATCTACCAGTGACTCGTGTCGCCTGTAACACTGCATTGTGCACAATTTACAGATGTTATCAACTGAAACTACCACTTCCCATTATGCTACTAACAGGTGCATTTATTCCACATCATTTCATGCGGTACAGTACTCCATTGTTTAAGTTACTGTAGTTCATTTCTTTCATGCTGTACCTTCATGGATAATTATTTTTTGAAGGTATATATTTATTTTGATGAATTATTTTGATTTATTTTGAGAAGGATGCAGCCGATTGCAGCATTATTGACTGGTGTTTTTTTACTCAAGAAAGAAAGACAGAGTGTGTAGAGTGAGCACACTGTTTGATAAAACAAAGAAATGTTATGTTTTAAAGCTTGCGATTACTTAAAGAAACCTCAGAGTCTCGGTCATGAGTGAGGGTAAGACGGTAGAAAGACAGTTTTGTGCGACATTAGCAGTGTAGCATTTGCCGCGCGGATATGTTATTTTAAAGGAGCTGATCCAAACAGCGAGGCTCGAAATTTTCCATTTGCTTAATGGTGAGAGCTAGAATGACCCCCAACGAGACTGATGCAGAGCAGAACATATGATAGAAGGGAGGAGTTCGTAGAAATAAGTTTCCTCCGTAATGGCTGGGCTAAGCCTGAGGGATAGTGGATAGTGATAAATCCAGACCCCTTTGCACTACAGTGAGTCATTGTCACCTTTTGAGGTATTAAGTTTTAATATGTGACAGGACAGATGATGAGCAGAGAGCCAATATGAATCAGATGTTTACATATTTCTCTGTAATGATCTCCAAATAATGATTTGTGTTGGGAGTAACTGAAAAGAGGATGGACATTAAAGCATTAGCCATGTTTCTGTATAGGAACAATATGGAGGCTGGTGTTGGCAGTGGTGCACTCATCCTCAGGATGAACCTCCACTCAGCTTTACCAGGTGAAGGCCCGTCACATGTGCGTGATCGGTAACACCAGTGTTGCCATGTGTTAATTAGTCGGTGGAAAAACCTCCACACTGCGACATCCAGGCATGCTGCACATGATATTTGAGGAGGCGAAGAAGCGCATGTGAATATTCTCAGTCATCTGGTCGGTCATGATTGAAGAAGGAGGGTTGAAACGAGGGCGATCGGACTTTGTTCAAGAGCCTCAAAGACATTTTACCTCTCATCTAAGGGGCTTCTTCCGCTGTAACTGACTGGTTCCAGGTATGTAGCCTATTATAATAAGACAGTGTGTGATGAGGGAGGCATCGCTTCTGAACCTACAGAGAATTATCACGCAGCTTACTAGCTCCCCTCCGCTCGCTGGTCTTCGTAGCATTAATTAGCAACAAGCTGGTGAACACAGTGAAGCATTTAGCTAGGCAATCCGTCCATTAGTTGTAATGTGGAGGACTGACCTACCAGCGCTGCCATTCCTGGAGCCACACTGGGCTCGGAAATGGGTCACGAGTGTTTTCGTAGAAAAATAGCTACAGCTCCGAGGGCATGAAGTAGTGCATGTGTGCAGCGTGACCTCAAGGTGTGATGGCAACCTCAGAGGAAAAAAAAAGACAGAGCAGCTGATACCTCAATTTCACTGGATGTGTGTGTCAGTCAGTAAGTCAGGGAAGGAGCTGTATTACTGTCACCTTCGGCTATTTATAGCTTTCTCTCTAATCATCTCCCTCCCCTTCATGCTCTCTCTCATACCCATTATCACCCGTCACATTTTTAGCCCGTCACTCTCCTACACTATTTGCACTTTCACACACATGAACTGTGTAAGTAACTCTGTCCAGAAGTGTTGACAGGAGTTGGTCGGCGTACACTCCGTCACGACTAAGAGCTCTGTCAAAGGCCACTAAGTGAGTGGATGTGTAACATAGCGATAAAGAACCAATCTCACAGGTGTGAGTGTGTTTGTATGTGTGTGTGTGTGCGTGTTTTGTCAGAAGAAACAGCGGTGGCTAGCAACAATGCAGAACAGATAAAGACCTAATTGCACAATGCACTGTGTAGGCTTTTTGTATGTGTGTCCACATGAGTAGGTGTGAGGATAAAAATACGAGTGTGGGGGATAATGGGAGACAGAGAGGAAAGAGGCAGGCATGTTGTGTTTGATACTCTGTGTGTGTGTTTGCTGCAGAGAAGTGAAGTCTTAACATGGGCCAACAAGGTTCTCTCTGTTTGCGTTTGAATTTAGTGCAATAAATAAGGTTCAGATTGAATGAAACTTCAATTCCACAGGTGTCAGACTGCCATACTATACTCAGTCGCCGGGACCAGGACACTGGGAATACCTCATATTAATGGACTCATAGTCATACGTCACTGTTTTACTGTTGTTACAGACTGTAGACAAATAAGTGTGATATCTCACATGAACCTGCCGGGTGATTATACAGGAGAGAGCTTGTCTTACTAAGCTGAGTTTGCCAATCGGTATAGCTGGTTTCATTCATTGGGATTGACATCCTTTTCTTCAACACCCACCGCTGCACTACCGAACAAACATCTCTGCTAGAATGTTTTCCTTTACTTGAATTTACACGGATGTACAAGGATGTGAATTATTTATTAAAAAATCCATCGCCATCGGCGCGACTGATGGAGTCGGCTTCTTATGCCGCTGCTCCTTCTCACCTTCCAACTCCTTCCAGTGTGATTTAGACTAAGTTTCTCTAAGCCATATTACTTGTTGAAAGAGCTGCTCAGAGTTGAAAAACTTCAATAAATCATTGATTTCTGTGAGACAGAAAGGGAGGCATTAAAAGGAAACAAGCCCATGTAAGCCATAAAGCCTCAATGGGCTTTATAATCTGTGCAGTACGACACCCCTCTGACCCTCAATTCAAAACAAATAGTTTTGTCAGTAACATGGACTTGGAACACAGTGAGCCCAGTGCATTCTGCTTGTTGTAGATTTTCTGCTTCTAGGGAAAAACAAATCTTGTCTTTGTTTTTTTGGGTTGTGTTTGACCAATACCATAAAGATTTGTGGCTTTCTACTTGATAGACGGACCAGTTTTAGGGAGCATCTTTCTGGGGGGGTGAAATACCCCTTTATTGGGATTAACATTCAAACGTTGCCATTTGATGGACGTCCACTGTCGCACATATTGGATCATTCCTGTCAGTGTTAAATGTAAGTATATGACACTGATTGTTATTAAAACTACTAAAACAGTATACGTATTAGTCTTTGGGACATGTTGAGCTGGTGTCGAGGTCGCCTAAGCAGGTCTTTGATACCTGTCAATCAAGCCGTGATACCCTAAACACACCCTATTATTATTGAGCAATAATATTTAAATCACATTACATGGGCAGTTGCGATTGACTGAAAATAAATGCACTAAAGAAACTCCATCTTAAGGTGCTTCTGCACTGAAGTTGTTCTTGTTGCTGCCCCACAAGATTACTTAAAATTAGGTGATTATTACATTTCACACAGCATTACAGTCGAGCACCACAAATACTGATCCTATAATTCTCTCCAACATCAGTCATAATACACTTAACACTTGCTATGTGGCCTCCAAAATGGCATCCATGGCGTGAGGTAATGGAGTAATGTCTTGGTTAAATTGCCCATATGTCTTTGTGTCTGTCCATCTGTCTGCCACAGTGTGAAACTAAACTATGTTTCAGGTCACTGTGCAGATTGTGCCAAAGCTAGGGGGAAATTTTACACACACACACACACACACACACACACACACACACACACACACACACACACACACATACACTGGCAGGAGTGTGTATCTCATTCATTTCATGCAAACGGTGGTTCAACAAACTTTCAATAGAAACTGAACAACTGATAGTCACAGTTTAACACAACATTACAGGTTAGAAGGCCAACACAGCAACAGAAGACGTGTCACTGACCTGAAGGCTCAGAGACTGTAGAGGTGGAGAACAGGGACTGGAGACAAGATCTCAGTACGAGAAGTCAATCGACATGATATCACAAAATATTGTCGTCTTTGGTCAAATCAACGATTCTAGTTCAGGTTGATACTTTGATGAAGTAGCTGGCTGAAAGTACTCACCTGCTCTCTCTTTCCCGGTTTGTGTTCTTGCTGACACGCTCCAGATTATCTGTCACAAGGGGTCGATCTGAGCGGCATCGAGGTGATCGAGAACGACATGCTGCTGGTCAGCAGAGCCCGGCTGGAGGTGGAGAACCAGGCCAAGAGACTGCTTGAGCAGGGCATGGAGATCCAGGTACACAAACACACACACATACACTCACAAAGCCCCATTGGGTTCGTTCTGGTTGGATTCTGCAGCTTTTTATGTATTTTTTGTCAACAACGATATCCCAGGAATGAATGATCCATCAGGCACCTCAACTCTCCTGATCTGCTCCTGTTTTCATTTGTTGTTAACTCTGTTTGCTTTGGATTCAAACGTATTACTTCCTCTACGTTTGTTCTTGTCTTGTATTCACGGTCGTAGTCAACCGTAGTCTTTGGGTTTATCATGTGACCTGACAGTACTGTCAGTAGTACTGCCAGTCAGTCCGGGGGCAGGAAACACCATCCCAGGGCATGCTAACACGTAGCAACATATTAGCGCCGCATACCCACTTCACAGAGAGGAGCTTGGCTACAAGCCCATGATGACCATTGTTACCTTCACCAAACACAATTCCAACACCAAGCAGCTCAATGAGCCGGAGGTGCTTGCACACATTGGTGGTGCTGGTGAATTTGCTTCTTCATGCTATCAGCTGAAATGACACGCCAAGCTGAGGTTCAACAGATTCCAACAGTACTTATCACTAAACCACCAAAGAGCAACAACAAACATCTCTGCATACAGCCATCACCATGAATGACGTCTTGTGATCAGAAGTTGTGTTCGAGGGTTTAACACTGCTGCTGATGGCTGATCCGATGTCTCTGTGTCACTTTGAAATGATTCCTGACGGTCCGTGTTCATGTACACAGCCCCACCGTAACCCTCATGGGGAGGAGACACAATGTATTTGCCTCAGTGTGATTGGCCAATGGTTTCAACATGGATTTGGGGACTTCCACTGGATTCTATTGGCTCTGACGGTTCGATAGAGGTGTCAATCACCTACTTGGACCAACGGGTTCCAGAGATATGGCCTTGTGTAACTTCCGGTGTCTGTCTGGGAGCTCAGGTCCGTCATCCAGGAGGACCTGAGATATTTGATATTTACTATTCTCTTGAATATCTGTAGTGACACGTCAGTGAAATACAATTAGTTGTACAGTCTGGTACTGCAGAAAGGTCACATGGTACCATGTGGTGAGGCTGCCTGGACCTGCCTGGACTGCAGCTGTCTGAAGTCTATCCTGACACAGGGTTCTTCAGCTGTTGTGTTAGGGCTCCCTGGAGGTTCTGGGATATTATCCCATCGTTCAAAGGTGGTTTTCACTCTATAATAATCTGTCTTTTAGGTTGAAATTAGAACCTACATGTTGTATCTGAATTCAGTCTGACACTGTAGCATCTACATTGATTCTGACACTTCTCACAGGTGTCACATTGTTCTGATAACAAGATTATTCATATAAACCTTGTAGTTGTGGAGACATGCTCATTCATTCTGTGCATGTTGTTTCGCCCCCCCCCCTTACAAAAACAGGGAGATTTGCTGCACAACACAAATGTTTACTGTCATTTTTCCTGTCCAGACGGCCTTTAGAACCTGATTGATTTTACATCAGTATTGTCTTCCAGTGTGCTGGGCTCCCATTGGGCCCAGCAGTATGACCTGGGCCCCCAGCAGCCTGGTGATGGTGTCTACTGGCCCCCAGGTAGCCAGTGATGAGCCGCAGACTGGCTCTGCTGCAGCTTCTCTCTGTCCACGACACCCGCAGTGGAACTTTCCTCTGAAGCCGATTTACAGGACGACACAAAAACAGAGCAAATCTGAAAACAGGGATTATTTTTGGTATTCTGAAATGTTCACGTACGACATCGGTCATGGAAGGAAAACGACAGCTTAGCCTGGCTCAACAGTTTATTCTCCCCATATGAAATGTATCTGTGTTAACAGGAGAGTTGATTTATTCTCTTCATTCCCTCCATCGTCTCATCGCCTTCGGTGGATCAGAATCCAACTCAGGTCGGCACGGCCTTGCAGGTCTTTTACAACCTGGGCAGTCTGAGAGGGACCATCAGCTCTGTGGTGGGGGGTTACCGAGCCACCATACAGGACAACATCACCAGCGCTCTGGACATCAGGGGCCTCACACCGTCGGCCAACCCCAGAGGTAGGAACCATCGGATGTGGGGGGGTACATCGGCCTCATTTCTACAGATAGTAACGGTGTCCTTTCATGATTTGACCTAGTTAATCCAAAAATAGATTTCTACACTACGACTGCAGAGAATAGTCGACTCTGGCTGTGTGTTATTGTAAAGGCTCTGCTAGCAGCCACGTCACTGCTCTACTTAACACACTATATTCTACTGTTGTATTCTATCACTATACAAGATGTGAATGTAGTACGTTAGTACAACTAATCTCCAAACCAGAATCAGAAGCCTGATTGATCTGATTCCTCTGAGACGTTGAGCTCAATGGATGGAAACAGGATAACAGATGCTGTGATAGGATTGTCTGACAAGTTTTATTTATTGTGAAACTGTTTTATAAATC
>CAAKHC010000597.1:0-12597 GCA_901007825.1 Macroramphosus scolopax
TGTCCGAGGAATGTTGAGGAGAGAATGGACCAATCAAAGAAGGGGAAGGCTACAGATCAGAGAGATGGCACTGAGGAAGATATTAGATTCCTCAGAAGTATGATGACAGACAGAGTAGCATCATATCATGGGAAGGATATGATTACAACAAAGTTAGAAGAGAAACGTCAAAAAAGACAAGATAGGGAAGAAGAAAGGAGACCACAGGAAGAAAGAAGAAATCAGGAGGTGACTGTTGTCAAGGAAGCCAGCACTGAGACAGGTGATGAAGATGAGGGTGATGGTGATCTGACTGAAAGTTTATCCACTGGCAGATCACATTAACGTACTGTTAAAACAGGAACAACCTTATTTGTGCCACATGACCTATCTATAGTACCTGCTACCTAGTAGGACCTATCTATAGTACCTGCTACCTAGTAGGACCTATCTATAGTACCTGCTACCTAGTAGGACCTATCTATAGTACCTGCTACCTAGTAGGACCTCTGCAGTCTGTAATACATACTGAAGTTCTATTCAATCTTTTGTCTTGACTATGTTTGTTAAAAATGGCCATTTTTAGTTTTAGGTGTCAATGATAATTTAGTAATATGCAAAATATGATGTCATGCAGAACCTCAGATATGACACGCAATGCATTGCAATGGCAATCATGTATGGTGTTTGTGCTCAAGTTAAACATCAAGCAATTTTAACGAAACTTTATATGTAAGTCCCATTTATAGAGACGCAACACCAAAAAAAAGTTAGGAGTTATCCAACAATATTTTGTAATTTGATGGGCATCAGCCACACCCTAGTATGTATGTATGTATAATGTAATATATTTGATTAACTACATAGGTTAGTTTACTAATAAAATTGATGTTGGGTTAGGTTGCACTGCTGTGGCTGCCTACTACGCCGGGGAGTTTGTGTGCTCACTGTTTGTTTGAATGTTCAATGCCTCCGGATGACTCAATTGAAGAGAAGAATTTTCCCTCGTGGGACTAATCATGGAAATTGAAAATCATTGGTTGCTTTTTGAGGGTAGCACTCAGTGGTAAATCTGGCACACGATAGGCCAAGTGTAGTGATTCCACCTCGTCGGGCAGAGCAGTTTCACTGCTGCTTGCGCAGCTTTATGAAAGATAGCGAACCCCAGTTTTTTGTAAAATACGTCCATATTTTGGCTAATCACAAACTTTTCTGTGTTTTACAATTCATTACAATTTATCATCAGATTCTGTCCATGTTCCCTGCATAATGGAAATCATAGGGCTCTAATTGTTTGGTTTGGGCAAAATGTTTAAATATGGTAAACAATGTAGGACCACAATCTTTTTTTATTTGGGCAGTCTGTGAAATATTAAAGTGTTCACCAGCTGTCTGATTTGATTTGTAATTTCATTCTTAGTTCTATGAGCCAGGTTGGAGAAGCCACCAATGCCTCAAGCCCCCGTCGCTTGTGCCATCAGATCAGCGAAGGAGGCCAGGTCATACCGACATCTGGCGAGCCCCGCGAACACACTATTGATTGTGGTGACATCGTCTGGGGTTTGGCCTTCGGCTCCTCTGTGCCGGAGAAACAGAGCCGCTGTGTTAACATCGAGTGGCATCGGTTTAAGTTTGGCCAGGACCAGTTGCTACTGGCCACAGGCCTCAACAATGGTCGCATCAAGATCTGGGATGTTTACACTGGTGAGGAAGCATTGTATATATTATAATAGATCCCCTTTGATGACTTACTATTTTTTCATCCGTCTTCATTCCAACTTGATATAGCCTGTTGCTTCTTCTTTGCTTTCACATTTGTAGATATGATGCATATTTCTCTTCAATATTTCTTTTTTTAAGTGATGTTATTGTGTAAACTTATAAAATTATAATCCTTTCTCAGAACTAATACATGCTTTTAGAGGATTACGGATGTCATATATAAAGCAGCTAATTCTTACAATGTGCAAAAAAAACGTTTCACGTTGCAAGTGGCTGCGCTTTACCTTGTGTGCAGATTTCTCTTTAATCTGTTTGATTTGATGCCTTGTGGCAGGAAAACTGTTGCTGAACCTGATGGATCATACTGATGTAGTGAGGGACCTGACCTTTGCTCCTGATGGCAGCCTCATGCTGGTCTCTGCCTCCAGAGATAAGACCCTTCGTGTGTGGGACCTCAAAGATGATGGTATGTAAACCTGTCATTGGACCTCCAGCTTTTTTGTCCCCTTTTTTTCCTTTCACCAAAGTTGAAATAAGGTGAGGATAGAGCTGAGTGTTTTTTATTCTTTAACTACCGTTCACCCAATCTGACATTACGTTTTGGCAAGTCAACATTGTCACTCCGAGCCCTCTTCCTCTACCCTCCGAGTCATACCCCGCAGTCATTACCACTTACATTTCTTAGAGGCATTATTGGGCCAACATTCACTTCTTCTTCGCCTTCATTGATAGGAACCCAGGGGGGAATACAAGCCATGCAGCTGCTCACTGAGACACGAGACCTGTCGTAAATCTCAACCTCGGTGTCCTTGGTTCTCCAGCATCTTTACAACCTATCCTTGCACACTATCATTTCATCCCTTTCATCATTCATCCCCTTCTCTCCGGACCCTCTCACTATCATCCTCTAGATGCTCTTGATCATGTTATTATCATCCCCTCGCTGCTCTCGACCTTCACGAAGTGTTACATTTAAAGTAAACGAAGTGTTATATTTTACCACGAAACATAATATTGCTCCTGTGTTTCAGGTAACATGGTGAAGGTTTTAAGGGGGCATCAGAACTGGGTGTACTGCAGTGCCTTTTCCCCCGATTCCTCCATCCTGTGCTCCGTTGGCTCTGTAAAAGCTGTAAGTATACAGCTTCCTTTTTACTTATTTTGATGGATTCACTAGCTTATCTTTGTGATAGTGCTTCTGACTGTGCTCAATGAACATATATATTAAATTAAAGTAAAGAAAACTCTGCTCAGTGTCAGGACAAGTTAAACCACCTGCAATTAGATCCTGTTTGGTTTATGTTTGCAGTGGGAAAAAGGCTTTTATGTCCTGAAATGTGCATGCTGAGCAGATCACTGTTTTTACTACTGTTTTGTATCTGAACAGGAAAATCTTCTAAATAACAATTTAGGTTGCTCCTACAAACATACTTTCACTAACTAAGAAAAAATCTTTCAGTTTTATAAACAGTTCTGACCTTTATGTAAACATTTCTTATTATTGAAAAATAGATTACAAAAATCTCCTCTCCTATATTACAAGTTGAATTGACGAATGGGCATGTTTCTAAATACTTAATCCATAGACCGACCTCCATAAGTTCAGCATATCTGCAAATGTTGCAACTCTAGAACAGACTAGACCAAAAAGAGGTAATAATGGTAGACATAGTAGTAGCTTTGTCAGGCTGTGTATGTCCCTACAGTGTGTGTGTCTTGCTCTCCCTGTCACAGGTGGTGGCAGAGCTCAGTGTGTGATTGGTTTTGAGGGGAGCGCCGCACTGACATTGAGCAGCCGGTGTAAACCGGGGATGCACAATGCCCAAAGGCCTGCCAAGGGGCAGCCTGGCACCTGACCCGCAAGGTCAATCTGTACGTAGGTGCTGCTCAGTGTCTGTCTACCTCTGCTGTTGCAGTTCCTCTATTATTTTATTGGAATTTAAAATAATATTTAATTGGTGGTTCAGTAGTCCTTCTGTCACACTCACCTACCACCCATCGCCCAAATCCACCTCTTCACCCTTATCTCTAAATAACAAAGTTCACTCTGCACACGCTAGCTTCTATTATATCACTTGGTTAGGATGTCTGTAATTATCGGCTAATATCTTTCATGTAGCATAATGTAACATTTTAATGCTACCAGTGACAAGTTATAGAAAATAATTCAGCCAGGCAGAACAGTTAAGCAACCTAACTTCCTTCCCACTCAGTCACTGTTAGCAGCTGGCAGTCCTCAGCAAATGCTACACTAACTTTTGTAATGGAATTATTTCATTTGTATTGTATAAGTTTAACAATGTAGTTGATATACATTCTTGTTTGTGCCTTTGCATAGCACTCTTCTCTATAAATGTCAGCCATTGCCTGGAAACAAATATAACTGGTTAATTAGGAAAAAGTTTCCTGTACGGGTTTCTGTGGCCTTTTGTTTTTTGAAAAAAAGAGGTTTCTGCTGTTGGCAGCAACCGAGGTAAAGCAATAAATATATGTTGATTTTTTTTTTCTGTATTTCTCCTACATTCTTTTGCTCGACAATTAGACATTGGCAAAACACAGCTTTGAAATCCTTTGAAAAAAGGGATTTTTATGTTTTTAATCTAAGCCTACTACCACAGGAAAAACCTAACTCCCAATTCTGCATGTGACACTTCACTTTCTAAAAAATCTTATTGCTTAATATTCTGATCATGCATTGCCCTGGAGCAAAAGAAATGTTGGTTTCACACTGGCTGTTTGTGAAGTGGGTGTTTGCAACATAGTTGTCTTTATTCCGTCAACCATTGTAATGAATAAGTTTGTTTATACGGCTGTATGACGCAGGCAGAGTAGGAGGCTTGCCAATTTATATTAGGAGACAACTGTGTATTTGCAGCTCGTAGCTGAAAGCCTTAGACATTAAACAGGCAATCTTTGCACATATTGCTACAGTTTTAATGTCTATATCTATCAGATATCAGAGGACTTCATGTGACAGGCTTTTCCCGGTTCTCAATTTCTGAACAAGGGTCGGAGAGCTTTTTGGTTACAAGTTACAACCCTTCACAAGTCTTAACATTGTTTACACCAAATATTAATTAAGTTTACAGTGAAATGAACAGAAGTATTTGATTATTGAAGGCAAAAATCAACGTAGACGGAAGGGAGCTGGCTGCAGCAGTTGTCGCACACTATCCACACAGGCAGTGTGAACCCAGTGTAATGCTGAACATGTAAACCATGGATGACTATATAAAGAAAAAAAGTGTCTATTTTCTCATGCGTGTTTGTTTAGTGTGTGTGTGTGTGTCTCTGTAGTATGTGGAAGTGTGTATGCATATGTTTACTTTGCCAAAGGTGTCCATCCTTTGGCCATAAAATATTCTTTTCTCTTGCAGTATCTGTCTCTCTTCGTAGGCTTCTGCCGGAGATGCGAGCCTATTGTAAACACAGTGAACTAAAACTCTGAAAGGGGAAACCAGTGGAGTAACATTATGTTACCTTAAGTTACTACTTGTTTTATTTTTTATCATTTTTGTTCAAAGAATAGAAGTATTTATTTAATATATTAGATCGTGTATTATAAGATGTATATATTTTAATGATGTAGTTTAATACTGTTTGAACAACGATCCTTAAATGTCAGTAATGTTGTAGTAGGTGAAAATATATTGATATGTCAATTTAGATGAAATGTTGTATTTTGATATATAACTTTGATGCTTGTGTAGTATTTGTTCTTTTATTTGTTTCATCTGATTTAAAGTTACAAAGCTGTACATTAACAATGAGCATAACCTTAGCATAATTCTGTTTAACTCCTCTTGTTTAATCTAATTTCTAAATACTTCATGTTCATACAGTAATGATAGAAGTAATATTGTACACCCATATTCTGTCCAAATCATTCCATAGACTTTAACAGTCCTCTCTTCGCGTTGCAGGTGTTCCTATGGAACATGGATAAATACACATTGATCCGGAAGCTGGAGGGGCACCACAATGATGTGGTGTCTTGTGAGTTTTCACCAGATGGTGCACTTTTGGCCACTGCCTCTTATGACACCAGGGTCATTGTATGGGACCACCATAAGGCCACCGTCCTGCTGGAGCTGGGGTGAGACCTGGACAATTCAGAACTATTTGCATCTTTAATAATCCCACAGGTTTATTGGATTATTATTATTATTATTAACACCATTTCTCTTCTCTGTCGCCATTTTCAATAATACAATAGTCTGTATTTTTCATATAATTTGTTAGAATCATATGGTGTCAAAGGGTTTTGGGGCTGTAGCCCAATAACAGCTTAATCAAGTAACTCTTCATCTATGTGTATACACATATACAGCTCTGGAAAAAATTAAGAAACAACTGAAAGTTTCCCTGGTTTTACATTTTATTGGTATGTGTTTGCGTAAAATGAACATTTTAGTTTTATTCTATAAACCATTGACAACATTTATTTCAAATAAAAAATAGGTAATTTAGAGCATTTATTTGCAGAAAATTACAACTGGTCAAAATAACAAAAAAGATGCAGTCTTTTCAGACCTCCAGTAATGCAAAGAAAACAAGTTCATCCAGCTGGTCCTATTGCAAGAGGATAGTAACGATCACAGCAGTGGTTTTATACTTTTCCATTTTAAATAAGATTCGGTTCAGGTCGTCACCTAATCAGTAACTCATTAAGTAGAATGAGGTGTGCTTGTGTTGGAATTCAACAGACACTGGAATGGAATGGCTACCATACATGTAGAGATGCTGATTTAAGAAACATCCTGAGTGCTCTCTTAATTCTTTCCAGAGCTGTATGTCGCAAAATTGCGAACGTCTTGCGAGCTTTCTTCTGATTTTGTTATTAAACTCATGCTGTCCTTTTTCTCCAGCCATCTTTTTCCTCCTCCATCACCCATTTTTGCTGGAGGGTCAAATGACCGCTGGGTTCGCTCTGTGAGCTTTTGCCCTGACGGCCGCCACATTGCCAGCATTAACGAGGACAGGTAAAACATCAAAGTAGCTGTAATATCTCTTTAAAGGGTATATGTTGTATATGTTTTCTTTTTGCATGTTGTCTACACATTGCCTAAGTTATTGTAATTCGTGGCCTCTGGTTTTGCAATCTCCGTTTGCCTGTTGGAAGTGGAGCATACATTTCCTGTGACTCTGTTAAGCTTTTGCTACTTGACAACAATTTTAGAGAAACTGCTTTTTTCTTTCGAAAGGGAAATGGAAATTAATACAGATGAAATGTAAAGATACACATCTTCAGTGCTAACCTCCAATAACCTGTACTATTTGAAACCAAGATTGATAAGATCATCATTACAGTGCTTATAGGACGTGTTGTGTCTTTCGGTGTCTCTTCAAGTATTTGGAATATATCAGCAGAAACACATCAGGCATATAAGTAAAGCAAAATTTGTAATGTCACATCTTCATCTGACTTTCAAGCAATGGTTTAATTATGAGTCTTCACAACACTTGTGAAAAGCTGTATGGCTTTATTCCATTATATACCAACCCTTGTGATCAAAGGTGAGTGTCAGAATGTGAATTGACTAGTGAATTCTATATCACCCTTTTGCTCAAGTTTGTATTTCTTACAAAAATTGTTGGACACCCCAACTTTCTGGTGATATCTTGCCCCTTGTTGGCTGAAAGTGTAAAATATAGTTTGGTGTATAAAATATGATGCACTAGCTTGTTTATTTTACAACCACATTATACCTTCAATAGGAGAGAACAACTTTATATTGGTTTGTTTGGGTCACATGCCTGTCACAATGTAGCTATGACTCTGACCTGGCCTACTTAATGAACAATGAACTGAACTGTTAGAATATGTTGATAAGCGAAACAGAAGGAAGCTCCATAAAATGATGGGTGAAAATAAAGCAAACCAAGCTACTTTAGGCTGTTTGAAGTTATTGAAATTGATGGTCATATGGTTTTGAATTGTTAAATTGTGTCATTATATCTTTCTCTGGTCAGAATGGTTCGTTTCTGGAGCATGGAAAATAGAGCTCCTGAAGCCATCGCCTCTCTCTCTAATGGTCTTTGCTGTGCCTTCTCTGCTGAAGGAAGTGTCCTTGCTGCTGGGTAAGACAGAAGCATATGTTTAAAACGCCATCATGACCAAAAGTCCCATTAAATTACCTCAGTTAAATCTTGACTCTTGCCTGAATAACGCCTGAACCTTCTGTGTGTTTATAATGTACTATTACGATAATTTGTCATAATTTTTTCCTACCACTTCAAGGACTCGTGAGGGGGGTGTGCACTTCTGGGAGTGTTCCCGTAGCATAGCCAGTCTGCAGCACATGTGCAGGATGGCTCTCAGGCGAGTGATGACCACGCAGCAGGTGGAGTCCTTGGCCATTCCCACACTGCTCTGCGACTACCTGACCTACAAAGTCATCTAAATTCTCCACCCCCAGCACCTGTTAATCCTACTACACCTGTCACAGCAGCATGTTGTAAAACCAATGTGTTACATCCTTTTCTCAAAAAAAAATGGAAACAATGAAACTAATTCGGACTAAATAAATAAATAAATAATTTTACTAACATCCTTATGTCAAACTACCAACACATTGTCACAGAACAAGTTGTTGTGTTTTGTATATATTTATTTTTGTATGTACCAAAGTAAATTAGTGTGCTCTGGCCAGCGCACCAGCTGTACTTGTAAGGTCATGTTTTTTCTATTACCTCGTGTGCCCTCCATTATCTACATCAGTGTGGTACCTGTATGTTTTCAGCTCCTGTTCCTTCTGGCTCCTACACTTTGGCAGGTTCTATAGACTTGCCTCTCAACTGTTTTACTCTGACTTGGAATGAGAAGCTATGCAGGGGTGTTTGTTGTTAATGCCAGGTTTTCTGTTTGAACGTGGGTAAGCTAGGTGAAAAAAGGTGAATGGGATTTTAAGGATGCAGGGTTTTAATGGCTAATGATGAAATCGATGGACTCCTGATGCTGTGAGTTAATGTACCTTTAAATTTGATCTTTTTTATGTCAGAAATAAGAAACCGTCAACACGGCTATTGTTCTCTTAGATTTTGAATATTTTCCTGAAACAGCCTGTAGATCATCATGGCACAATCAAATTCTAGAAGTAATTCCAAGTTCAACACAAAGACATGAATGGTCTCGATGTTATCAGATGTTTTGTGATCAAATTCAGTTTTGCCTCGTATAATTTATTTCCCAACCTCTCGCCCAATTCCAGCAGGGATTGTCTCGAGCTCCTGGCGGTATAGCAAATGTAATACGCAGAAATGGGCAGAGTGAGTGATTTATAGGTGTTGTTGCAATTAATGGCACTTACAGGGGCTAGCTTCTTCGCTAGCCAGGGATTTGGCATCTTAGCTGTCCTGACAACTACAAAATCACGATTGGAACCTGAAAAATTGTCACGTATGTTAAGTCCTATGTTACAATACAGCTTTAAATTATGTTGCAAGTGAATCCAGATTCACAACATTGCAACTGAAATGATTACTGGTGTGACCAGACCTTCAGAGATGGATTTGATTATTTTTAGCGATGAACTTACCCTTGTTACTGCTACTGACCACTAGCTTTGCTTTAAAGCAACAACACAGTTTCCCCGTAGTGGTTTCATCCGCTGATACAGGGAAAATCTCTGCAAGACAATTGAAACAATGAAAGCTGCTAAATATTTGAAAATAATTGCTGGTAATATTCTACAAGGAAGGTAATAAAGGATTCTAAATGGTAGTTGGAGTTTAACAGGGTTACACACTACATGTTCCTGCTCATTTTAAACAGAAATTATTGTTCACTAAAACTCAACAAAGTACCTATATTTGCTTCTAAACATTAATTAGCGGAATCAGGCTTTCAGCAAACCAACAAACTGTTCAAATATCGCATAATGCAGGTGTAACCCTCCCACGACGCACCCAAAAATGTCTTCTTTTTTGTTTGTTTGTTTCTTGCCTGTTTCTTGTTCACTTTGCCCTAAGGGGCAATATTAAGCCTTCATACCAGTGTTCATTTCACAACAAGAAGCCACTTAAATACTAACTATATTTGAACTTACAAAAACTGAATACACAAGTCAATGTGATATGTATGTATATACAATATCGTATCATGCCTATAAAAGTCTAGCTTTTTTACCCCTATTGTCATTTATATCCACTTGTACTTTTTATCGTTTTTTATTATTGATTTAATTTTCTCTTAAAGTTGAAAATGTCTTCACCTGACTTAACTGCGTAAGCTCAGAAAGATGTATTACATCGATTTTACATTGTAAATTAGTTACGCCAGCATCCCTGAAAGTATTCAAATGGAGTACGATTCGCTACAAACCTTGGCAATATGGTGTGACGGACAGTAAAGTTAACTAAATTATTGTCAAACTAAGCACTTAATCCACAGGAATGCTCAAAAAACTAAATTTATCATTGTTATTTGACGAACACAGTCCTGCCTCAGTCAGATATAGTATGAAGTGGTGAATTATCAAGCATGAATGAACCTTTCCTGACATTCTTTGGTAAACAATTTTGTGTTGTGTTTTATAGTTTCAATAAAGGCTTTTTACATAAATAGTGTGATTGTTGGAGAGAGTATATCTGCCCTGAGATGACTTAGGACCTTAGGTTTTTGTTTTTAGCCTATTCCAATATTTTTAGTCCTACATGGATAAATTAATGTTCAAGAGCCTCTGATAACTGATAACTACAAATCGTATTTATTCAACAATCAAAGTTAGAGAAAAAAGATCTAATTGTCACTGAGAGGCTAAGTAGAGAGGATGCACTGTTAACTAACTAAATAAAGTCCAGCTTCCAAATAACTGCGTTCAAGCAATTATTTCCACATTCATCTGCAGTCTTCAGTCAAGTTGGAAAGATAGACATATTCTTACTTGCAGAATTACTCAAGCAAGAGTGAAACATCAAAGCACAGATGTGGCCTCTTTCCAATGTGGTATAGTAATGTTTGACAACAAGCTACAAACATTGTGTTCAGATCAGGATCGTAGAGATGCTAACCTTTTCTCCAGAGCTATATCAGAAACAGTCAGTCTTGAAGTGGTTAGCACACACCAACAGTTTTTACTAACTTCAGCAGGGACGTTGTCTTCAAACATGAATTCCAGCCATGCTGCTCTTCTGTCCTCTGCGGCCGGGACAAGATGGAGTGATTTGTGCTCATTTTGACAGCCAACAACAGAACACTTTCCATAGCTTGGACATGGTGACTCCTAACAGGGGCTTCTGAACTGATAAGACAATGGAGGATATTGGAGAAGTGACTGCTGCACCTGGTGGGTGGAGACATGGTCACTTGCTCTGATGGAGGGTGGGAATATGTAAATGTTTGGGCCCAACGCGTCACTGAACCCTGCTGATGTTGAACAGGATACATTCAGAAACCATATCTCACTAAACATTACATGGATAGTTTTATTTTAAAAGGTTTGTATGTGTGTGGAGGCACCAGAGACACAAGATAACACCCCAAATTATAGCGGAAGGGATTTTTTCATAGTATGGGCCCTTTAAGACTGGAACGGCTCAAAGGCAAGTGTGCTTTTGGGAGGCTACATTTTCTAAAGGCTCTGTTGGTTTAGCTGAGGACACCCCAGTGAGATCAGCAAACTTGTAGTTGCAATGCCAAATGACTTTACAGACATCTAAGGCAGTGAACTAGCTGGTACATGTCAAAGCACCCTAGTTATGTGAAGGCCGACCCAGTATATGAAAAAGTGGATGGAGTTGATGGAGATAACATACGCAGTGGTACAGAGGGCTGCTCAGTGTACAGAGCTATGCACCTTCCCCTCTGTAGTCAGAGGAGTGGGAGGGAGGGATAAAGAAGATAGAACATAAAGAAACCTCAGACAACAGGAGCGAGAGAGCAAGAGAATAGTCTGGCATACACTGCATCAACTTCTGAATAATTGAAATAGAAATATAATTATGATAGTCATTTGTTTCAGTGTATTCCCTCTGTAAAATTAAATTTTTTGGTGCTTGGCTAATTTTAGTATGATCATTTTAGGACCCATCTAAGGTAGTGGACCCCAGGAACAACAGGTGTTGCAGCCAGTAGGAGACACCCCCATCTGCGGAAGGTCCCACAGATTTTGATGACTTTATGGTAATTGAGAGTCTAAGTTAGATTGTCAGCTTACCATTAATTGGGATAATATTGGTGCCACTACACTGTACAAGAGTGAGATTATTATTATGATTATGACTTATCAGAATCAGAAAGCCTTTATTCGTCTCACGAAATTTACATTTTTACAGCAGCAAAGAGACAGTG
Source organism: Macroramphosus scolopax (assembly GCA_901007825.1). NCBI lineage: Eukaryota > Metazoa > Chordata > Actinopteri > Syngnathiformes > Centriscidae > Macroramphosus > Macroramphosus scolopax. The sequence continues at coordinate 11,993 of CAAKHC010000597.1, forward strand.
CACACATTAAAGAGCATTTACCAAAAATTACAAGTAATAAGTCAAATGAATAAGTAAGTACGCTATGTTTGGAAGATTGGATCAGAATTGCACATTGCTATTGCACATAAGTTATGGTACGTAAGTTATTGCACATTTTACAGCACAACACAGTGTTGCAGTGAAGACAGTGAGTCCTTGTGTGTTCACTGGGAACAGTGTTGGTTATAGAGTCTGACTGCTGCAGGGAGGAAAGACCTGCGGTATCTCTCCGTGAGACACCGAGGGTGAATCAGCCTGTCACTGAATGAGCTGCCCAGAGATGTTAGAGTGTCCTGTAGGGGGTGGGACGTGTTATCCAACAGAGAGGACATCATCCTCCTGTCTCCCACCACCTCCACAGGGTCAAGAGGGCAGCCCAGGACAGAGCTGGCCTTCTTCACCAGTCTGAATTATATGATGAATTATATACCTCCTTGGTGTTGGCATAAAGTAAGTCCAATGTTTTATTGTCTCTGGTGCAGCATGTGACATACTGGGTGAATGTGGGAGGGTTGAGGAGAGAGGGGCATGGTTGAAGTCTCCAGAGATGAGAAGGAGGGCATTAACTAACATTAATCGAGTGA
>CAAKHC010000599.1:2690-13688 GCA_901007825.1 Macroramphosus scolopax
TATGTGACATAAAACTATGTCTTTGAATTTGAATTTGTGTGAGGAAAATCTTGTGAGGTGAATAACATAACTCTTGGGCTCTTAAATAAATATAACTGGGTGCAAAACGTGCAATATATATATATATATATATATATATATATATATATATATATATATATATATATATATATATATATATATATATATATATATATATATATATATATATATATATATATATATATATATATATATATATATATATATATATATAATCGAATGAAATAGATTCAGTTATAACGCAGCAAAGTGGTGATACATGTTCATGTCATTGAGCCGGATCCCACCAGCGTCTGGCCGTCTGTTGATCATAGTCTGGCCTCGTGCTCTCAGGATCTGCCCGGTGATATAAAAACCGTGAGGTCATGATTATAAATATTCGGTGTTACACCTCTGCCCGGTGAGCGTTGTTTACAAACACAGTTTAATGACGGAGACGTCAGAGGAGTGTAACTTCAAACCAGGAAACATTCTATTGGTCATTCTATTGGCACACACACACACACACACACACGCACGCACACACACACGCACGCACACACACACCACACACACACACAAACAAACAGAGTAGGTGTTACTATGTTCGTGGGGACCGGTCATTCACATAAGACAACCCGAAAACTATCACAACTGAGGGCGTCTGTGCCTCAGGAGGGAGAGCGGGTTTGTCTTGTAATCAGAGGGTTACTGGTTCGATACCCAGCCCCTCCAGAGGTCGTGTCGAAGTGTCCTGCAGAAGGACACCGAACCTCCACCGAGCTCCTGAAACCCACCCTTCACCCTCAAAAGGACCTTTAACCTTGCGGGGTTCATCGTTTTTGGCCCCACAAAAGCCCGTCAGACTCATAAATAAAGTGTTTCTGGAGCCCACAAATACCATCACTTCTTATTTTAGATACACTTCTTTCATTTGTTCACATGCCAGCAAGTCTCCACTATACGATATAGAGATTTATGATATGGGCACTTGTCCCCAAACGGGAGGAGAGTCCCCACACTGTCTGCACAGACTCACGTCCCCACAACATGAGGAAGATTTGGTTCCCTCCCTTCCCTCCTCCTCCCCCTCGCCTCCTCCCCTCCTCCCCCTCGCCTGTCACCGCCCACTCCCAGCAGGACCCGTTAAAAAGCGGCAGTCCTCGGGCTGGAGGGATGAGTTCAAGACCTTCAGGACTGTTGCACATCGGGACTTAACACCGAGGAACAAATATACTGCTGTATACACACGGAGCAAACATCTCAGGACGGGACTGGATAATCTCAAATACTGGAAATATGAAGTCTCCCAAACTGGCACCTCAAGGTAAAGTTGAGATGTTTTTTTTTTTTTACGTGCTATTAAAATAAGATTATAATTGTATTATAATTGTTCTGATATTCCCAGTTGTGCTGTTGGACCGAAGTCAGTTTCAGAGTTGGCGGAACTTTTATGGGATTTTTTTTTCTTTTTCCCTGCAGCGAAGTTCGTCAACGAGGAAGACCTGGACGACGTGCTGGGCGAGTTCGACGCGGTGATCGAGGACTTCAAGTCCCCGGTGGAGAAGCGACACTTCAGGTACGACGAGCACCTGAAGACCATGAAGAGGCGGAGCAGCGCCAGCGTGAGCGACAGCGGCATCAGCGACTCCGAGAGTAAGTCAGTCAGGTCGTTAGTGATGAAGAGGAGGGTGACAGGGGAAACTGTTGGTTTTTGGACTGTTCCATGTCAAATTATGTCAACGTGTTGTGACCTTTGAATATGTGGTCCCCTTCATCCCGATTCATGGCATAAAGATATGATGTGATGATACCAGACATCCTAGTCGTTCTCAAGAGTTCAGTAAAAGTCTATTTGTGAAAAACCTTCACTTGACACCTCAGATGATGAGTCATCAGTCACGTGACCATCATTTACAATGACGTGAGAAATAAAAAAAAATAGATAAAAAGATTACAAACAGGTAAATAAGTCAGCTAATGTAGAAGTAGAAAACCAGCTAATTAAACAAGAAGCTTATATAATAAAATGTAATTCATAAAAAGATACACGTGTAAAACAACCAGGCAGGCTGCAAGTGTTGATCTGAATCTCCCAGGGTGAGTTTGTTAGCTGGAGTATGGAAAAATAAACCGGCCGAATTTAAACTGTATTATTTGAAGGGGTTTATTATCAGCAGAGGAAGAAACCCACTAAATATTTGGGTAGATGCATCCAACATATAAAAAAAAACATTTTTTAACATTGACTTTGGCAGGTTTTTTCTCTTCAACTGAATCTCTGCTTCAACTTTACTTCTTAGTCGCCTCTCTCTCTAGAGAAGTCATGATTGTAGTTCTTCCAGAAACTTTGCCTCCAGTGTGTCGCCCCCCTCTTGAGTCTGCTCCTCCAGCTGCGTCCTCATGCGCCTTATCTGACCATCTGCAATTAAGAGTGCAGCTGGGATGACTGCGAACCTTCATGCATGTATGCATCAGATAAAGAGAGAGACCTTAATTGTGGTCCAGGGGTTGGTGGGGTTGGGGGGGGGGGGGTAGATGAGTGTTGCACATTGTGGCTGCTTCTCTTTCTGCCATTCATTACAGTGCCTCCACAGCTGCAGAACTGGTCTCCCGTCAGTCTCTAACCAAAAATGAGAGGGACCCATAACCTTGACATAGAGAGAGAAATATGCTTCAGGCCCCCGTCTGCGAGGATACAGTATTAACACATGTGAGTGGGTCGGGACTTCCGTGGGAAGATTTCCTGATATCTTAATAGGTTTTCTGTCTGTGAAAGAGTAGTGAGAGGAGACAAGCCTATTGTGTCCTGTCTAAATTCCGTCGTCTGTGACAGCCACTTGTGTGATGACCTGGGCTTCCAGTTGCCTTGTTATCATCATGTTTGCCGATCAGGGAGGATTCATGTGTTTACCACATTATCACCAGGGATCTTGTAGCGAGCGGCGGCAGCGATACAAACAGAGGGAAGGTGTTTGGACCTGTGTGGTACGAAGCTCGCCCAAGGGATCAGATTCCTGCATGAGCTGCGTCCTCTCCATGGCAGTCTAATGAAGAGGGACCTGTCCCATGCAGGGATGACCTATTGTGTTGCCGCCTGATGAATGGGCGGACTGTTGAAATCCAGCTGATGAATTACAAAACAAATGCTTCAGTGAAGGAGAGTTACATTTAGGAGAGCGGAAAAAGGAAAGCTGAGAAATTAGGAGGTTTCATTTAGATCATGTCTGCGTGTGTGTGTGTGTGTGTGTGTGTTTGGTTGCTCCCTGTTGTGTGTGGCGCCTCTTATCTCACGCTGTGTCTCCGTGCTGAATGGTGGGAGTCGCACGGGTCAGAGAGAGAGGGGGTAGTAAGTAAGTGGTCGACATCCGAGACACCGCTGAGGGCTGCTGGAGCTCTGCAGAGAGCTCAACGTGCTGCGTAATATTCTGTAAGATATCATTAAGAGGAAGACTGACGGAGCTTCCAGCAAATGCAGTGAAATATTTCACCGTCTGGCTCTTTCTCACCAGACTGTTCTGTGGTGACTTGCCGTATGATGTGGTGGCATGAAAGGGAGCTTCGCATCATTTCCTAAGGTTTAGCGGTACATGAGAGTCCCTCCTCTTCAGAGAACTCTTCTCCCAGACCCAACCTGTTATATTCCTGTCACAAACTGCCGCAACGGAGATTTAGTCGCTGAGTTATGGTGGCACGTGGTCGTAGCTGCTGCCGGACCGGTGAAGCAGAGCAGAAACATTTGTTGCTGGAAGTCCAGGGAAGGTGTCGTGTACAGCGACTTCATCTGTGCAGCAAACTCCCAGTGTGTTTGTGTGTGTACAAACATGTGTGAGTGCAAATACAAGCAGGAGCAGGGTGTCATTAGAGGAGGAATGCAGCGATTACACGCCGACCGTTTGATCCACTGACACAGTTCGGAGATTGGGGCTTTTGTGTGTGTTAAGTGGAGCACGCCGTGATGTGAGCATTTCATCTCTTCTCTGTCAGGTGCCGAGTCGCTCAACAGAAACAGCTTCAGCTTCAGCGACGAGAGGCTGAACTCCCCCACCACCAACTCACCCCCTCTGATGTCACCAAAACGTAAGCTGCACTGCCCAAACATCCACAAATCCGGCCTGCAGGTCCTGAGCTGCAGACAGTCCGATTAGTTGACTTATAATCTGTGATTAAAGAAGCATGCATCTCCCTCTGTCTCCCTTGCAGCCAAACTCGGTGACACTAAAGATTTGGAGGACTTCATCGCCGACCTTGACAAGACATTAGAGAGTAAGTGTTAATGCACCCGAGCTGTCAGCACCTCTGATGAATTAGCCCACTTGCTGGCGCCAGTAGCTCCTCTTCTTAAACAGGAGCTTTTGTTCCCTGTGTCAACTATGCTAATGACCTCTCCAGAGCCCCTCCCCCTCCGTTTACAAGAAACAAAGACAAAGTTAAGTGATGTGGAGTATTCTGATCTTCACATGATTGAAGTCCTGTTTGCACATTAATGGTATTACTTCACATCAGGTTTGCAATCTGCTTGTTGTTGCACGCTCTGGCTTCCAGAGAGTTGCGATGAAAGATATCTAGCGGTGCAGAGGAGGACCGGATCCGCCTACCAGCATATAAAATAACAACTTGGTACAAAGTTTCAGGGTCAAATTCTGTAGGAAAACTCCAACGTAGGAACTTTAGCCATAATCCTGGCGTGCAAAATCAGTCGCTCGTCAGTCAGGCTGCAGCAAGTAAACAGGAATATGAATGCAAACAGTATTACAACACAGCAGATGCAGTGGAGGTGTGTCCCTCGCTTGCTGGGCAGGAGGCCACAGGCGACTCTCTTCTGTGGAAAGTAGCTCGGGTTTGTCCAGAAAGTCTTTAGATCATACAGTGGTGACTTTGTGTGCCTCTGTCGGGCCTTCGAATACCCTGAGGGGGAGAAACGCAGCCAAAATACAACATATAAACTACTGATTTTCCATCATGTTAGCTTCCTCCTTGGCCTCTGCAACAACCGTCCAACAAGTTTCATCAACCTCACCTCCTTGGCGGAGTCAATAAGGTCGTTAGTGAGGTGGTTGCAGTCCGTGTGAACGTGGTCAACGAGGTGACAGGACCAGAGAGGACTTGAGGCGTGTTGTGTGGACCGAGAGGAATCTGGTGTTGCACTGGAGGGAAAGGCAGCGTGTTCATTCCCATCCACTGTGGGAGCCCTGCTTCCAGCACCGGGCTCTGTGCACACACCACGTAGCCCTCCAAACTCTCTGTTTTCTATTTCTCCCCGTATCCCTTTTTTTTTTTTTCCATGTGAATGTAGCGCGGCACGGACACAGAGTTGTGCATATGTGCATGCATGGAACTGTAACCTGAGAGGGTGAAGCCGCTCGCAGAGCGTCATCGGTAAAGAGCATCCAACCAACACGCTAATTTGTGTTGGACCCCGTGTTTCCTACGGGGCTTGTGAGTGTTGGAACTTGCATCAGAGCATGAGGAATGTGTGCTGGTGCAGACCGGGGCTTGAATTCCAACTGTAAATGTCAGGCTTGGAGTGAAACAGAAGTGGGAGTTGGAATACTTCATGTTTTTCTCCCTCCTCAGCCTCCCTGCTCTGTGCTGTGTTACAGCCACTGAACGTCCGTCTTTCATAGCTCGCAGGCGTCGTGTCCCTTCAATCAGCCTGTTGTGGCAGTCGGCCAGGCCCCCGTCAGCCCCGGATAGTTGGCGTGTTTATTGGGGCCACCGGTGTTTACGACGAGCCGCCTGTAAAACCGAACGTCTGCCACTCTGAGAATAGAGCCGCCGACCCAGGAACCAGTTCTAATCAGGTCTGTCTTTCTGTCTGTTCCCAGGCATGTGACACCGAGGCTCAGTCATCTTGGAGTGAAGCCTTGACAGAAGGAGGGAGTGGATGTCTGGACCCCCCTTGAGGAGCAAACCTGCACCTGCCCCATTACTGAAACCACCACCCCCCAACAGGACACAAGTGGATGACACAGCAACTGCTGCGTGGCTCCACGCCGGCGTCAGGTCTGGCCCTCTAGGAGTCTCCTAAAGTTAACCTGGCGGTGCTTCTCCTGGCTCCAGGCCACCGGAGCTGCAGGCTGCAGCGGAGGATAGAAATAAGCATCGGAGGGGAAACAAGGACGTGAAGAGTCAACGGCAGCGGGGCGACGGACTCCATGACGGTGTGAGAGGAGCAACAACACGGACGACTCGCCCCTTCATCACAACGATCATCAACATCACACGCCCGCATCCAAAACTTTTTGTAAAAGAATTATATTTGTTATTTTATAGAGCTTCTTATTGTAAATCTATCGGTTCTTTTTTTCTTTGTGAAATATATTTTTGTACCATATGTATATATAGTTTTATTTGTCCTGACGTTGAAGCGTGCGGTCAGAAGTTCTGACGCACGTCGACTGGAATAAAGTTGGTAAACAACTGTGAACTGGACGTTAATCCACTCAGAAAAAAAACAAAAAACTGGAAAGCACCATGTGTATTTAATACAGCTGACGCCTGCCAGAGATCATATTAAACTATGACATCTTTTAATAGCACACGCCTCCTCTCTGTCTGGTGTTTCCTTCAATCTTCTACTTTTGTGGAGTTTTAAACAGGTCAGATGTTAAAGAGGAAAAGAAGGATTGAAGGGCAATCATCTGTCTGTCAACTCCAGATGCTCACAGTTCCTGATAGTGAACAATCTGAGCCTGTCAGTGACAATAACAACGATATTTGGAGGATGGACGTTGCAGCCGCCCAATATCGGACACATTCCAACTATTTTCGTCCCCATCAATCCTTTTGACCCAAACACATGGGAGATTGAAAAACACTGTAACTGTCCTTTAATTGTGCAGCGAAGGAATGTGGAATCACTCCATTGTGTCCAACCAGCAGACATACATGTGATATAGGAAGAGGCGGGACATTCACTTCCTCTGAGGAATGTCAGTTTCTACATGCAACACACACACACACACACACACACACACACACACACACACACACACACACACACACACACACACACACACACACACACTGGAGTAGATATTTCAAGTCCCTTTTCTCTGCTCATTAATCATCCACTCAACAAAGCGGGGACTTATGTAACGTCTGTGGCAACAGGGTCTATTTCCAGAGGTGGAGGGACACAGGAGGGTGTGTGACCCATTTCTGGCCCCGGCAGCAGGTGCGCCCAGCGTAGTGTTATGTCAAAGGCACCCCTCTGTCTGCTGACCACCGGGGGTCAAAGGTCACCACGAATGGGCAGATTCGCTTCTATATCGGCTGCTTTCAGGGCTGCAGCAGGTGCAGACCGACCGGGAACCACCATGACAAGACTTCAGTCGGATTTCATCTTAGCCAGTATCTGGAAGAATAAATCCTCCTCCTGTCTTTCAGTCATTTCTATCTACTGATCTGTGTTTGTTGTCCACATGCTGAGAGTCGCTCACGTCCGTGTTCAGCGGCTGTTCACAATCTGTGGATCTGTCGCTGCGTGCCAGCCTGTGTTAATCTGATGGCAGGAAGCTGGCATGGAGACACTCGTCTCCATCTTATCTCTGCGGTACAGTTGGCAGAGGGAGGCTTTGGGCACGCTGCCACTGTGTGTCTGTGTATTTGAAACTGTTAAAATAAGAAGTAATAACTTAAGCCACCGAGCCATAATATTTATCTAACCCCGGCCAAGTGGGTTTTGTGGCCATGACCTGCCGTCCACGGCTAAAGTAACGTTCTAGTAACGAAGCTCTTTTAATCACATTGATGTTAATCAGCCCATTATTTCAGACAACCGTTAGCAATGACTCAGCTAGCCTAGCCTAGCACCATCAGGTTCAGGTTATGTGCACCGCTCCGGCCGAGGGTTCGGTCTCTGGAGGGTTGGCACTGATTGGAGACACCATGTTGACACAACACATGATCCTCTTTGGGCATGAGGGGGCTGTCCTGTCTTCTAAAACAACATTCCCGCTTGGCAGCAGTGGACAATCCTTTATTTTTTTGGCCAGGACAAGTGTTAGCCTTGGCACCGGACGGCTTGTATACGTACAGGGCCGGCCTGGCAGTGTGGGAAAGTCAGGACGACTGGGTCAATGGGAACATGGAGGGATGGAGATCCTGGAGGGAGGATGAGGAGCGTTCAGGAGGCCGAGGTGGCTGATGGAAGGGTAGAGCAAAGAGGACACACCAAACCCTGCGACCAGGCGTCTTTACATTCAGACAGGAGCCCCCTCAAGACTGCCGAGTGGTCGAGCTATGAATAAGCTGGGCGGATGTGAGTCCACATCACAAAGAGACAGAAATACACGCAGCCAAATATCAGGTTCAGATTACTAACGGGTCCTCACATCATCGCCGGTGTCCAGATGTCCCCGCTGGCAGAGCGAGACGAGGGGAGCGTCTCATCAAAGCTGCATGCCGTCCATGAGGCCCCGTAGTAGATGCTGCGCATTAGCAGATGTTTGATGAAGGAAGTACAGAGCCGTGGGTGTTATCATGTTTTAATATGTGCAGGCTCGTTCAGGGGTTTGTACCTTCTTGTTCACCGCGTTCTTTGGACCGTTGCCGAGGAGACAGACGCTCTGAGAATCTACAGAGCATCAGAACATCAACGTCCCCCTCATGATGTTTGTCCACCCGAACAAACGATGGACGATGGATTGATGCGGTCACTCACAACAGCATCAACGCCATCGTGTGAGGTTCATGAAGACGTTGGTGAACCACGTTATCGACGGTGTGAATCCCTGAATGAAGACAACAGGGAAGTCGAGCACACTTGAAAACCTCACTCGCCTGCAGACTGACTGACATCAGGAGCGTCAGTCCTGCAAGTCAAGGATGGGGTCATTACTGCTTTACCTGACATCGTGCCGCCCCTTTAATTACACAACACTTATGATCTCCATCAGCCTGACTTCTCTAGGACCCAGAGGTTTTTAGAAGCTGAGCCGTCAGGTATCTCGGCTTCACTTGAGTCTTTATCTTAACTTTTCACTTTTCAGAAGTTGAGTCAGAACGAAGTATCTGTACTGCAGTTTGTGTACTCGTGCCGCCTCTGCTACGACCTGACAAACAGTCATTTTCAATTCCCCTCTGTTCATTTTAATGCATCTTCTCGCTTCATCCTTCGCCTGGGAATTCGGTCCCATCGTGTTCTAAGCAGGCAGATGCTTCTTCACACATTCTCATGGTCAAGTAATTGCGGCCCCGGGGATGTGGGAACACTACGTGGGTGTGTTGGATCTACTGCTGGGAACATTCAGCAGCAGGTGCGAGAGGGTTTTCTAAAGAAACGGGACTTCTTGGCTTGTTTGGTAACAAACAGTCGATGTGAGTGTGATGACATCAGGACATCTGAGCAGCGGAGAGAAACTGGTGGATCAAAACCAGACGATGAGGTTTGAACTGGTTCAGTAACCGACTCTCAGACAGACTCTGACTCAGAGTGTAGTAACAGTGTAGTAACACTTGTTTCCAGGATGGTGAGTCACTGCGCTGCACACATGATGGATGTGGAAACCTCCCTGGAAGAGGAAACGTGGTGACAGCATTCAAGTCATCACTCAGATTTAGAGACATCGACGTTTCAAGTGTTTAATTTCTACACATCTAAACAAGTCGTAAACAACGATAAACTGATATACACACATGTTTTCAGGCTTTGTGAGTGAACGACTGTAATCTGACTGATGAGCTATATGAAGAACTTCCTCTCAGTCATAGCGTGTCACACAAAACTGATCCATGCACGAGGGAGAGAGGGGGGGGGGGGCTGTCACTGGGATTAAACTGCAAGAATAACAGAGAATTGATTAACACAATACGACCTTCATCAGACAGTATTGATTCGGAATCGATGTCTCTCTGACGGTTTGGGATGCACTGACGTCCTTCAATTTAATTACACCCCCCCCCCCCTGCACACGGCCTTTCATTGTGTTGATGATCAAACCAACACTGACCCCTCCGTCGTCATTACACTCAAACTCCAGTGAAATCAGTACAGAGACTCCTCCTGCTTTCACTTTCTCCCCGTCTATCATCCCCTCCTCTTCTTCTCCAGCCGCCTCCTTCATCCTCCCACGTCTCCGTCTCACAGCTGATCTGGAGTCTGTTGTCTTTTATGGCTCCTTCTGTTAGCGCTGCCCTGTGGCCAGGTGACCCAGGTGGGTCAGGGTGCAGCTGTGGGCCAGCAGCAGCACCCTGTTATTAAAGTTACCGTGACGAGTCTGCACACGGGAACTGGACCGACCTGTCATGTGTCAAGTGGAAGGAGAACACAACGACTAAACCTGACCGTCACTAACAGGGACGAGCTGCACCAGATTGATCTGATGCTGCTGTAAACAGGATTAACGAGAGCCGTGCTACAACCTAAACACGTGCTGAGATACCGTCCATTAACGTCTGGTTCACGTTACATCGTATTAGACGGACATGTGCCGATGATGAGAGAAGATCTTTTCAACTTGTGCAGTGATTGCAGATGAAAGCTGAGCGTTCCTCTTCAAAGCTCTCGTGTCAACACTTCACATTTGCGGAGAGTTACGACTCCTCCTGCCACTTCAGGGCGAAAGTCTCCCTTTTATCCCAGATTGCAGGAGCTCAGGCGGTCGGTTAAACTCTGTGAAACGCCTGCAGGGCAGATCCGAAATCACGACGCATAATTACTGCCCAGCACAGTGGGGAACAAGCGGAACACTGTCCCGTCTCCGACGGGGAGCCGGGGTGTGTGCAGGCCTTTGTTACAGCCTCATCCGTGTGTGTGTGTGTGTGTGTGTGTGTGTAGGAAACACTGACAGACCGTTTTATGTTCTCTTCTTCCACTTTGTTCATTCTTGTCAAGATTTATGGGCTTTTGTTTTGTATCGTGTAATTTTCTCAGACTCTAAATCACAGTTGGACGAGGACATGAACCTGATTCTGAATCAGCTGCACCACCTTCCCCCCCCCCCCCCCCCCCCCCCCCCCCCCCCAACCCCC
>CAAKHC010000603.1:1739-24099 GCA_901007825.1 Macroramphosus scolopax
CACACACACACACACACACACACACACACACACACACACACAGAGAGACACACACACACACACACACACACACACACACCACCCCCACTCCCAATGCTCATGGATGCCAAGAAATCCGATTTGCCAACTTTGGGAAGCTGTGTGTGACAGCCAATTACTGGGGAGAGGACTCTCAGTAGAGTCACCTTCTCACCTCGCAGCCCAAACATCTGCCTGTCAGACAGTCAAGGGAGGCAGCTAGATAGAACTGCAGACAGAAGCAAGCAGGGAAGCCAGAGTGGACAAAAACCCATACAAACGGTCGGCTAACCTGCATTTTTAAACGCTGGTCATTTCAGTTCCTCGTTGCATATATGAAATCAAACCAATACATGTGCACACGAGACTTCCAGCGTCGCACAAACCGGAGACAGTAAGGCTTTTCATTAGGGTAATATTTGCTCCTGCAAACTGTGCCATGCTTACCGATTAATACAAATGTTTTGCACACAAATCAATGTATTTACATTATCGATCACTCAAAAACCGTTGCGGGGCATCATTAACCGACAGGCAAACAGAAACAGCTTGTGTTCACTCTTGTTTAAATGCCAACACTGTTTGTGTGAAGTTACTCTGCTGCAGGAGTCTTACTTTGCATGCATACAACCCAATTGTCTATTAAAAGCTGCAATATATAGGAGTCTTTTTGAGCTTTTCGCCTCATTTTCTACTAGATATTACCAGAAAGTTGTTGTGTCCATACCGATTGAAAGATACAAGGAAATGCTAACTTCCTTAGCATGAGCAGGAAGGTGAACCTCTCACTTTTAGAGTGGATATATATTCCAACGAGCTTCTGCTCTCTCATGTAGCAGTGACTCACGAAAGCCGGGTGAAGAGTTCAGACACCCGGAGGCAGCACAGAGTTCAGCTCTTATTGCACTGCAGTGACACACTATCATCTCTTTACATATAGAGAGATATTGCTAACAAAGGACCGACTGCTGCTAGCTTGTTCAGAGTCCTACAAAGTGTACCTTTAAGGCCCATAATACTATATTGCAAGTTGTTTAATCCACACAAAACTGCCAATGGGACTTAGATACTTCTACTTTTGTTCAGATTAACAGAAGCTAAAAGTATATGCAATGATTCCCTTATTAAGTAAATGTATGCAAATGAATACGATTTCAAATAATTTGTTTTACACTTACTAAGGTTTGTTTCAATGACAGAGCTGGTGTTATTATTGCTAACAAATATGTTGATGAACTCAACACTGTAAGACTGTGAGTGTCCCTTTAAATTAGGGTTTATTAATTTCATCATGATGAGAAAGTATTAAATTCAACACGAAGCCTTATCTTCCCCAAAACACAACCAAACTGTGTGTGTGTACCTAATCCTCACCCGTAGCATTACAGATCATTAATCAGGTTAATTCATCCAGTAGTAATTTAAACGGGACAGCTAAACGAAGTCCTCCTGTTGATCGGGGTAATGCATTTTGTCGTTCAACTTTGGGGACTTGTTGGTAATTGCATGGATTTGAGTGTGTCGATGTTTCCCAGTCGGGGAGATCAAACGATCAATAAATTCATTTGAGGCCGGGGCCATCGCAAGACTGAGCTAAAGTTTCACTTTTAAAATGAGATTGCTTCACCTTCCACTCATTGGCCATGCGGTGCTACATCAGCTTGTCATGAATAATCTCTCATCATCTCCCACTTCTTCTCTCCTCTCCTCCTTCTGCTGGTGTAGCCCACTTTTGTTATGCGGAGGTCAGTCAATAAATTAATACAAAATTTGATAACTGGGAGATTGTGCAATCTGCCCGGCGAGTACACCTTCCCACCTGCAACACATTATGACAGGAAGATAAGGAGGAATCGGAGAAGAGGAGACGCGGGGAGGAAGAAGGCCCCGCGTTCCTCGCCAAGCGCCGAAATTGAAGGGGAAATAATATGAGGCGTGTCAAATTGCAATATAACCCCGTTTACCGAAATGTAAAGGCTCCTGACTCCAGTGCTTCCCAAGAGAAGCAGAGAATTAAAAAGGGAGAGCAATTCGTAGGGATAGAGGAAGACATTTGAAAGCAGGCGGTGGACGGAGAGACGAAAATGAATCTGAGGGAGAGGGAGAGGAAGCGAGAGAGCTGCTGGTAATAGGGATATAAAGAGTGTAATCTCTGACTTGAGCAATAACATTTAGCTATGGAATGATGTGTGGAGGGCACACACATGCACACTCACTAATACACACACGCACACACATTTACAGCAGCCTAGTAAACAGTTCTGACCTGAACAATTTCACAGCCTTTACTGCAGGCCAGTGGAGAATACTCCCATGCAAGCAAACACACACCTATAGATTTGCTCTCCCTTCATTGCAGGCGTGTACGTACATCCATCTTCAAACCCATTGACTTTTTTTTAGTTGTGCTGCAAACTTGTTAACTTAGCTAGCAGGCCCAAGAATTGGTTTGGATGTGCCGGCAGCAGTCTGGCACACAATTGGCGCATAGCTGAAATATTCTGATAGAGGAGACGTATCACTACATGCCTAAAATGATGCACAAATCTGAGCAGCAAGTCTGGAAGTGAGCTGGGGGGGACGGGGGGGAGGACAGGGGGGGTTGGGTCGGGGCCCAAGTATTCCCCACCAGATAAGGACACACACATGCCCAGAGCAAAGACATGGTTATCTCCAGAGAATCCTTCATTTGTGTAACCACAACCACACATTTCTTTATTCCAAGCCCTCCCCCCTTTTTTTTTTTTCCTCCCTGCATAAATTGTAGCTTGTGTATTGTGTGGCCATTCCTCAGCACCAGATATACACAAAGCCACACAGTTCTCCTGGCTCACATGTACAGAGATGCACACACACACACACTGGCAGTCCCCTGGCTGCATTAGGGGACTGTAAAGGTCACACAGTGGCCCGAGGCACCAGGATTGTGACTTAATAACCCGCCCGAGGCATCAACCTGACAACACTAGATACTAAACACACAGACGTGCATACACACAAACACATTCTGAGTTGCAAGCTGTCACCGGGTCCGACCATCAGCCTTCTATAGCGTCTCTTTCCTTCTGTGTCATCTTAATAGCAGATTTCTTTGCTCTCAGGGGAGAAGCTAAGACATGTCCTTACAAAAGCTTTTGGCGTGCAAGAACAATTCTTTGCTCGTACACAGCAACTAGTCTTGTGGCGCTTTGCACAATCAGTAGGAGGCCTGAACGCTTCTGCAATCACCTGCCGTACTGTCTCTTTAAATTCCACATCTTAACAGACGCCTCTGCTAATAGTAGAAAAACTATAATGTCTTTTCAAACAGATGAATGATGAACGTCTGCTCACCTTCAGGTAACCTGTCGTCCCCTTACAGGAGAATATGTTCTCCGGTACAGCGTACTGGATTATGACTTACAACACTCCAAGCTATCACCTTCAACTGCGAGAGGAGCTTTGAACTCTAATTTGTTTTCTGAGACTTCTGAGATGAGCTTGAAGAACACAACTTTTTCTACGTCTGACCTGCTGTAACACTACTTCATCATCCAATGTCGAATCCCTCGCCTTCATTTAATGTCAAGTTTCTCCTTTGGCCGACTTCCTCTCTTTTCCCTCTTCATTATTCAAACACTGTAATTTAACTCGGCTGAACTCTTGGCTCTTGTGTTATCCGTCCTCTGGATGTTTGTCTTTCTCTTAATGAGAAATCATTAACCTTCCCGACACCTTGACCTTTACCGGCTCCCTTTTGATATCGCTATTATAGCCTTTCTGGTTTCAATCAGATTTCCTCTCACCCGTTAAAATATCGATCCTCATCAATCATTGAACCGACGTACCAAATCATAATTATTCAGAATATCAAGCTCTTCTTACGAGCAAACAAAAATCAATATTATCGTATAATTAACAGAAATAAATATGTGTTCCTCCTAAATAAACAAAGTATAGAAATACATTTCTACTTGTGATCGATAGACTTCTCATGTATAAAATCTTTCGCCAGTGGGCTCAGATGTCTGTCACACAAGTTCAGATTGACATGCAAATAATCTGCTCATTGCTGTTTAGTATTTCATGGTGTGCTACAATCGTTTCCCGGGCCAAGAAGGTGCATGTGTTGCTATGGCAACGATAAATTGCATATACTTATCTCGATGAGGGGTACTTTAAGTCTAAAATGGTGTGGGAAACCTGCAGCATGCCCGTTTACATATTTGCTGCCTGAGATGAACTGCAGTCACATCTCTTCTGCGCGTGTCTACGTGCATGTGCTCGCGGTGTTCAGTGTGTGTGTGTGAGCGTGTAGGCGTGTGTACTGAAGTCGTCCGTCCAGATTGTCTCTGGGTAATGTAGCGCCGTACCTGCTCACAGCTCCCTGCAGCCAAACGGAGAGAGAGACAGGAATGTTCCAATTGTACATTTGCAATCAGAATTAATTCATGTGTGTGTTTGTGTGTGTGTGTGTGACTGAATCTGGAGCACTTATTTTAATTAACGCCACCTCTGCTGTTGTTGTAATTCTTGCACAATTTGTCACAGAGCCTAATAAGCGCAGTGTGAAGTGGACGAGCGATTCCCGAGGAAACGGCGAGCAGCTCCTCGTTAACAGGTGGAGTCTCCTTAATACGGGCGATCATCGCTCCTTTCCTAGTCCAGATCCTTCTGTTTAAAAAATGAGCAGTAAGTAGGTCTCCATCTGTTTGCCCATTCCGGGGTTCAAACTCGATGAACTTCATCAAGCGGACATTCCTCGGTGGATTAGATCAGCGAGATGAGATTCTCTCATAAAGAGCACAGACGCAGAAAATAAATGAAATTCCAAAATAAAAGGGAGACATGCCTGGTCCTGATGAGACGTTTAACTGAAGCAAATCAAAGCTGAAAAACACAAGTGGTTGTATCCAGGTTGAAGTTGAGAAGACCTGTACCATGAACGTGAAGGATGTACGAGCTCCAACCATATGGTTTCGTCCTGACCTTTCGCACAATTCTCCTTCTTTCTTTCATTACCGTGACCTCGAGGGGGGTCATGGCTTCACCGCCAGCAGCATCAAGACTCTGGAGCGGTGGTGGATGGAGGAGATGCTCACATCAGTTCAAACAGAGCCCCCTTTAGGGGGTATAGGGAGCAAGAGAATAAATCAATAGCGGACAAATGTTTATGTCCAAAAGCAGAATGACTTTGCTGTGCTCACTGGCAAAGAGAACACACACACACACACACACACACACACACACACACACACACACACACACACACACACACACACACACACAGAAGTGTGAATTTCATCACCTCGACAACCGTCGGATGATATCGTGCGGGCTCATTTACGAGCCAGTCAAGTTTTCTTTTGTAACAGTTATCACAAGAGTTAAATATTTAATAAAATAAAGATGAGAGCTTTGTGAGAGAGAAAAAAAAACATAGGAAGATCTTGAATGAGGCAACAGGAAGGTTTCTGAGGGGCTGGATTTGAGGAATTGGTTAATATGTGTCCGAGATTGTCTCCAGTCTAGCTAATTTCCGTTGGGGGTGGGTGGGGTTGACAACCGTGTTCGGCCTGCCTGTGGCACTGATCGGCTAATCGTTAGTCGGATCGATTGATTGCCTAATTGTTTAATGCCATCAATCAATTCGGTATTGTTGGCGGATTCTAGGTGTCAAAAATCTCGTATTGATGTTGAATTGAGCTCAGTTCTGTGCGTAGAAACAGGCTGGGGAAAGAATAAAACTTATTTTAAACCTTCCTCTCCACTGGGAAGATCTTCCTCTGCTGCTAACCTCAATTAGTATTGTGATTCACTTCCACTCGTTCTCTCCCCGTGTGTGTGTAGGTGTGCGTCTTATGTGCTGTACAAGAAAAGTTCAGTTACACAAGGTGTGCACTCGCTGACAATCCCATGCTAAGGGCAGGCACGCACACACGTACACATCCGCCGCACAACAGTCGGAGCGCAGGGGGAGGAGGAGGGGGATGATGAGGCGTGATTGAAAAGTACAAAAGACTTGCATAGGCATTCCCATGGTACTTTGAGTAAAACCCAAGTCCGCGCTTGCTTTCCTCGCAGATACAAAGGCAGAGACAGAAGAAAAAAGTTGAGCAAACTTTGCTGAAAGCCTAAGGCGAAAGACATTGCAAGAACTACGTTGCATAAGCTGCAGCATGTGAACTTCTCACAGGAGGATAGACTCAAAATTATAGTTTTTCTCTGTACGCGGGTCGAACCAAATTTGTCATATAAAACTGACAATAAGCAAGTTGATGAGCATTGATGAGAATATCAGATAGAACTGAAGTTAAAAAATGATCCGTCTTTCTAAAAGGAGCAAAAATAACACGTCTTCTGTACAAAAGATGAAGCTGCAGATAGAAAGAAATCTGACTGCAAGCTTCTTTTCTTGTTGTCTCTATTCCAGTCACTGTTTAGGGGATAGTAGTGACGGAGCAAACAGAGGTCACGCAGATTCATTGAAAGCTTTCTAACTCTGCATGGTGAAGCTCTGGAGTGGTGAAAGGAGAGGCATCCTGCTCCTGATGTGACTGACTCGGGGCGCCGGACCAGACGCCCGAGTCTTGAAGTTCAAGTATTGACAAGTATTCTCAGTACACTCACAATGAAAACACAGAATACACCTTTAATTAACTCTCTTCCAGTGAGTGTTTCAAGTCGATGGAGGCTGTTGTAAAGTTAGGACCAAAATATTTTCCTCTCTCATTAACACCCCGCCCTCATTTCCTTCCAGACTATAGGCGAGTTAATGAATCCTCGGTGATGATGCGCTGACAGGAGCTCAGCCTTCCTTTACACTCTAATTGTTCCGGGGAGACTGAAACTCAAAGTGATACTCATCCCGAAGCAAGCGTGAGTTTGTGTTGGACCTTCTTGACAGCCGTGTACTTGTCTCATTCTCGCGGAGATTCTTTGTTCCGTTTGCTCCGGGCTGGTTGCCGAATTAGTGTGCATGCTCAGCAACGACAGTGTGTGTGTGTGTGTGCGTGTGCGCAGCGTGCATATCGTTAAGATGTTTGAGTGGATATTTGTAAAAAAGCTGCGTCATGATTCGCATGAATATTTATCCATGCAAATTAGCATTCTTCACTTGACATGTAGTTCAAGTTCTGGGATGCCTTCAGAAGAACCCGAGCTTTTGGCTGGAAGCTCTCGTTTCATCGGAACAACCCCGGTTTCTGTTGCACCCTGGTGCCTCTTTGTTCCCATTCATGTCTAGTTCTCGCAAAAAGCAGCAGGTTAGAGGTTAACAGATTTAATACATGGAGTTCATTTCTAACGTAACGGGACTGAGATGGGATCAACGGACTCAAAATATAAGTTAACAGCCGTTGGCGAGGCGGGATGAAGGACGGGGGTATCACAGCTGGTTTATTGAAGCAGCAAAGAGGTGAAACTATGGCTTAGACAATCATTTCTCTTTAGCCGGGCAGTCAACGTTGAGTTTTCGCCCGATTTTAGCCGCATTTTTCCATCCATGGTGAAGCAAAATGAGTCAGAACAACCATTAACACTCCAAAGTGTTTTTTCCCCTCCCATCTCTGGCTGTTCAATCCCGATTATTGTGGCTGTCCGTGTTTGCACAGAAACAGCCGAGCCAGTGATGTAGTCGACTCAGACCTTTCTCAAAAAGTATGAAACCGACTTATAGCTTGAGAATGATACCTCGGGAAGAAAAAAAAACAAGTAATTCAAAGCTCCAGCCACAACTGAAAATGTGATAACTGTCAAATTGTCCCGCTTAACCTCGCCGTCAGCATTAAATCCATTAGACGGAGCCCCTTTGCTCCGTGCGCTGTCAGGACGCACGTACGGATGCTCACAAGCTCACACCGCAGTCACCTCCGAGATGTATGAGTGCCCACATATATATGAATACAATCACACAAATACACACACGCCGAACATATTCGGGAGTGTCAGTTTTTAAAACCAATTTTCCCCTTGGTTAAGCAAGCAGCAACAACACTTGACTAATGGAAAACCCTGCTCCTAAATGAGGTCGGAGAAATTCTATCTTACACACACTGGTTGTCGTGAATTCTAATAAAGTCACATTTTTCAACCTCCTGTGTGGGGAATGTTGATGCCAACAAAGGTCTTTCCAGCTCGTCTGGCAGGCTGGAAAAGGCCAGCGAGTTCACCGTATTCCCTCCAAAATAGATTATTTGGAATAAAGTGGAGGAGCTGTCACGGTTTTACATATTGTGATTCGTGACACGTGTGTTTAACGACTGTTTTACGTCAAAGTGGCTGCTGGGAAATCGTATACGCGGACATCTCCTCTCTGTGGACGATGATGCGACTGATCCTTAGCAGGTTCTTCCTGCAGCAGCGTCCCCGGCGGAGGACGGCGCTCTGCTGCTGAGATGCTGCAGCTCCTTCTGTCACATGTTCCTGGTCTTTATCTGACAACAATCCCCATGCAGCTGGAGAGAGATGACGTGCACAACGTGTGTGCTCCCGATGCTTGTTGCTCCCTCGCTGCACACTTCCTCGTAATTGGGCTCGATACATTCCCTGCCTGTCACGCCGGCTCCCGTTGCCACCGGTATTGTCGTCCACTTTCCCGTGTCGGTCCCTGTTTGGCCGCTGAGGCGGCGCTCAGTGTCTCAGCGTGTCTGTCTTCCTGCCACTGAAGGTCTCTGTTGGCCTTTTTATTCATGACATTTGTCGACCGGTCGCAAGAGTTATGTCTTTGTCGAGCTTGTCAACATCAAACAGCAGCTGTGCTGACCCGGCTTTGACCCGACTGTGGTCATTTCTTGTAAGAAATGAGAGAACTAAAGGTCCAGTCTGCAAAACACATGCCTCTTGCTTAGTTTTGCTTTTCCCTTTATATTGCCATGAGCTTTTTTTCCCTTGTTGTAATAGAGTACTGCACACTATACCTGCAATAAATAATACAGTCACTGAAGTGACACAGAGGTCTCCCAAGGTCGGCGTATATGTTTTTTCTATAAAATGTAATGCAGTGCTTTGACTGTTTGAGTGACACATGGCTGCAGCAAATGTAATGAAACATGAATCTTATTAGTGCCTACATGCATCCAATTACCACGCGCTGTACTATATGACAAAATATGTAGATGTATTCATTTGAATGTATTTCAGAAATGTAAAAGAGACGGTTTGTGGATTTAAGTGCTAAACAAGGTTTTCTATAGTTGTAGGATCCAGCGTCGGAGGCGGCACTGGATCCGTTCTGGTTATAATATTCTGCATGCAAGTGCACAAGCATTTCCTTTAGCCCCGCCTCTCAATTGCTCTTTAGACTTGGTCACATGCCTGCTATCTCCAGAAAAATCCCCTGCTTCATCTATTAGTGAACCTCACAACTTATAGCACTTAATGATACGAATGAAAGTCTATTTAAGTGTTTGCATTGTGTCGTCGTGGCAACTAATATCAATGTAAGTGTGAATCACATGAACAGCACAATAGGTGGAATTACACGGTTTGGCCACGATGTCGGATTGGCTTTAAACCCGGGCGCGCTTCCTGTATCCAGGTGTTATTATATATCCGTGGCTGGAACAATGTCTTGGCTGGATCCTCGATTTCCATGCGGTGAACTCAGGTTGCCTGGCAACCAGCAGAAAGTCTGGCGAATGAACAATTCTACATGCAACTATTTTGAAAACTACAACGTGTCCTTTTTAATACTAAGTACTCTGTGTTTATTAATCCCCCGTACAGACATTGAAATATAATGACTTTCTCATCTAACTGGCCAATTAAGCAGAGGCGCATATCTCCCAATTTGTCCAACTATCACCTTGTTTTCGGCCGGTTGGAGCGATGTTACTCATGTCTCAGTGTTTTCTTTCTCATCTTGCAGCTATGGCTTTTGTTATGAGGCTGTAAACAGGGATGTTTGTTTTTTTTTTTCTTCATCTGAGCTGAAACTTCAAATGTGACCAACAGGAGAAAATGCCAAATAACAACAGTCGCCTCCGAGCCGAGCGCTGAGGGCCTGATTAGAATGCAACAAATAAAACAGCTTCAGCCGTGGAAATGGCTGCATATCTTTGAAAACACAATTTAAAGATTACAAAGACAATAGCATGAACACCATCAATAAAATCACTGCATCGCCTCTATACAGTGCGCCTACAGTCCATTTAATACAATATTAAGCGAGAGCAAAAGCATCTCTCAAATGATTAAGCAGCAGGGCAAGTTGAGGATTAAGAACGAGAGGAGGTAGAAGACGGAAAAAAAAACTCTTTTGACAGCCAGCTCATTATCTATGTCGTTATCCTCCAGTAGCCAGCTCTTTTCCCCTCTCCCTCTTTCTGTCTCTCTCTATCTGTCAGTGGAGGGATAAAATCCCTCTCTTCTGAAGGCTTAGTAGAGATTATCATGGTGTCCCACGGGAGGGTGGAGGGGGTGCTGAGATGCCACATTACAGATGTAGCAAACGTTAAAGTGAGTTTAATGGGCCCGAGGTTGCGATGGAGAGGCAGGAAATAGAGAGGACATAGCAGGTATGAGAATGCCACCTCTCCTTCCCCCCTGAATCCCTCCATCCGTGCATTTATTCCTCCGTAACCTCAGGTTATCACAAGACTCTCATTTTCTCTGCTCAACCACCAAAAGTACCATTTCCCCTTCTTCCTGAACTGTCACCCTTTTTAATAAATCAAAATCACTGCAATATTAAAACAAGTGTGACTAACTGGTTTTAGGTTCCAACAGGATGACGAACACTAATTCATACCCGTCGTTACCAGTAGCATCATTGTATTCCTTTACACTCTCCTCCTGCCTTGCCCTCCTCTTCCTGCCCAGGATAAAGGCTTGTCTCTCATCTGCTTTGTCTTCAGTGCCATCATCCCTCCTCTTCTACGACACTAATAAGCTGGAAGCTAAATTAGCTGGAGGGGAGACAAGTGACCCACACATGTGCATGCAGTTGGAGTTACATGCATATTAATATTATACATGACTGCACACGATAAAACATATAATAATGAGTATATGGACGTGAGATTATCTGTGAATCAAACATGTATGATAAATATGACGACACTTTGTGAACAGATCAGTGTTGGTCAGACAGGAAGGTGAGTCTAAATGTGTTTTTTAACAGGAGATAAAAGCTAAGCTACGTGCTAATCGTCCCTGTTTGGAGCACCATGAGTGAGACGAGGTCACATGGTGACACTTCCAGCTGCTCTCTTGTCTTCATTTATGTTTAGTCATCAAAAATGTTTGATTTTACACGTCAGGTTTTTTGTCAATGCACGTTGCACTGCATATTTCGTTTTATTGTTCAGTTAATGATGTCAGCATCTGGAATACTAAAAGGAAGACTGTTCCCGATACGTATCACCCCTGACCTCCACCTTGTCTCTGGGGCAGTGAGCCCTGGTCCTCACTAAATATCACACGTTTGATGTAAATCACACTGGAGAGCCTCTGATGCAGCTGATTACATCAGGATTATACATGTAAGCCCCTCCCACCAGAGGATCGTCTGAACAGATAATCTGTTCAGACAAGCGTCAAATCTGGAACATCCCCCCGATTGTCCAATCAAACCCCAAAATCCACCCGTTTATCCTCCAACGTACACCTGGTCTAAAAGGTCTCAGAGAGGCGCTGTGGGACAGCAGTTAAAACATTTGTGAGCGACAAGTAAATGGATCACGAATGAAATTGGTAACTGGTGCGAGCAGGCCAAACGATGTGAGAATCTCTAACTCAAAGATAATTCCAGTTTATTACATTTGGCACATCTAATTTTGTGTTTCTCGGTTATCAAACAATTGAGCACACCGAAGTAATTTGCAGGCGTCTAAACGACTGAAGTGTAGAACACCAATATAAGCAATTAACTTGTACACTCTTAAACCGAGAAGAGTGTGATTAATCACATAAATAATGGTTTGAACAAATTAAAATAATCTTTAAAACTAAATGTATATAATAAAAGTTCCTTAACAATTACAAATCAGTTACGCAGTAAATCTCATGAATACTACAAGTCTTTACTCATCTGCTGCGTGGCCACAGCTGACTGACAGGCGACGCATGGCTGCCTCCTCTAAGCTTTAAAAAACAGAAATGAACAAGAGAGTTACATTTCCATTTTTTTTTCCTCCCCCCGTTCAGACAGAGTCACTTATGCATGCCCACTGAGACACACCACATCTTTAATTGGCTTGTTCCATCATATTCTAAATATCATTACGTTGTATTTTCTCCCCACCAACCCATTAAAGTTGTGTGCTGAAACAAGCCCCTGAGACAAGACCCTCGAATGGCAATGTACCTTATCAAAAAACAGTCTGAGGACGGGAATACTAAAGAGTGCCTGTGCGATGAAGCAAGTTTTAAAGACACAATCACTGAAGTTTACTGTATTTTCTACATTGCTTTTTAATAATGTATTGTATAATTTTAAATCATTAGATTTTCCTGATTGTTTATTCAGTAAGTAAAGACATCTGCAGCATAGCATGGCATAGCATAGTATAGCATAGCTTGGCATAGCATAGCTTGGCATAGCATAGCATTGCATAGCATAGCATTGCATTTAAATAACATATATTGCTCATTGCACATCCTCCATATGTAATAACAGACTTTGATGATGAATGATGATGATGATGTTGACAGTGGGTCAATGAGTACCATGATAGGGGAGTAACATGTTTGCATCTTGTGTCAGAAATAAAGAAACAAAGTAGAACTTGCTGCAAGTACTTCAAAGTGCTAAATGCTAGAAGTGTTGCTCTGCTGCCTCACAGCAAGATGCTCCTTGGATTCCTTTGCATGTTCTCCCCTCGTCTGTGTAGGTTGTCTGCGGATGCTTCCCTCAACATCAGACACATGTAACTGGAGTTTGTCCACTGCTGTTGCACAAGTTGAGGCTAAATGCACTAACTTATGAAATAACGACAAGGAATGTCAGTAGAACCTCAAATTGTTGTTTGTCAAACTGTACTTGGGAGGTCTGGTGTATTCCTCGCTTCTAGCCTTCACACGGGAAAGACATAAAAAATGGTAACCCATCGCAGCAGGTCTCTATAATTACTGCCAATGTGTGCTGTGCGACAGGCCACAGATGGCTTGAAATGCCAAAAAACAGTAGTGAATAGAAATCTCACTGATAAACAAAACAGAAAAAAAAAGAAAAATCCAATTACAAAATTCAAGCACGTATTTGTGCGCTTGCTCACATTTGGGTGCCCGAAATGATTAAAAATGTGTGACATGGTCTGGGTCGATGGGGCCCACCTTCTAGCTGGAGGAGCAGCCACCAGAGTTTGTATCAGGAACTGCTTCATCCTGCAACCACAGGGTGTGTGGAAGATGAATAGAGTACAACTCATAATGGATACAGGAAATAGGTGGAGGCTGGATTTAATGTCAGACTGCTGTAGGGTAGAGGTGGAATAAGAGTGATCGCTGTGTGTCTGCAAGCAGAGAGGAGACTGTCTCAACTCCTGTTTGTCTTCTACCTCCATGTGGCTTATATCGTCCTGACAAACACATCTGGGATGAGGGGAACGTGATATCCAGCCGTACAATTCAATCATTTTTACACAAAACGGAAAACATGTTTTAATTCAAAAACCACCGGCTGAAAGACGTTTAGAGAACCTGACAATCAGCTCGGCCCACAGTCTGTTTCACGCTCGATCCCCGCCTACAAATGACCTGCCGTTTGGGATGAAGACTGACGTGTTGCTAAGATACCTTGACAGAGCTGTTAAGGTACGGGGCTGGAGCACAGCGATTCCTGCCACAAATGAGACGCACGCTGAAAGATTGTATCAGACTAGAAATGTCATGCTCTCGGTAATGTCTCCTTCAATAACAATAAATCACGGCGTATGAATACAGCTACGTGCGGATAAGGATCAGACGCTTTTCTTCTTCATTTGACTCACCTGTTAATAATTGGTTATTTCTGCCACATCTGTCAACAGACTCAATCAAGAGTCAGAGGAAGGTGAAGGTACATAGAAGATGGTTAAAGGAAAAAAAACAGTATGGGGTGTTTCACCATGATCGGGTTTATTATTATATATAGTAAAGACTTTAGCAGTGGAAATATGGAGGATGTGCAATGAGAAATATGTGTTATTTAAATGCTATGCTATGCCATGCTATGCCATGCTATACTATGCTATAACCAGCTATGCTTTGCCATGCTATGCCAAGCTATGCTATGCTATGCCAAGCTATGCTATGCCAAGCTATGCTATACTATACTTCGTAAATTTCTCCGTTGTGAGACATTAAAGGTTTTCTGACTATGCTGTGCTATGCTATGCTATGCTATGCTATGCTATGCTATGCTATGCTATGCTATGCTGCACAGGAGAACAGAGTGCAAGTGTTCATATAACATGAATGGCTGGGGGGGTCCTGGTTCTTATTATTGTGTGTATGCATGTATGCATCATGTGTAATAGTTTAAAAGACGGTAAATAAAAGGATAAAAAAAAAGAAGAAGCAGTACAATCAAAGGATTAGGTTTAATAAGCTGACAGGCATGAATATTACACATCCCTTTATTTCTAAATAGTTCATGACTTATGACTTATGAGTGGGTGGATGTGACTTGCTCAACTGTGGAGAACTTTCTTTAAAAGTTCGAAATACATAATTTCACATTCATGAGAGACCAGGTTGAAGTAATGTTGAAGAAAAAGCGTAGCCTCAGCTCCCCGATGGCAGGTCGGGATAGGCTTGTGCTGACAGTGCGCGACTAAAACACACACAAACACACTTGCACTCTCTCTCCCACCATCTTGTCAGAGGATGACTTAAGGTGAGAGATACTGACTCTTAACAAGCTTGAAATAACAAGTATGTCCGCGATGTTTCTCTCAATCTCTCCGTCTCTCTTTCTCATGCACCGGCCATCCAAACCGTAAGTCATGAGCCAACATCTGCGTCCACCGAGTTAATGAGGGACACAAGAGAGGGATGTTAAGATGTATAAACATGCTTTTTGGCAGCTTCATCCACCTTATGTCAAGATATATGTAATGAAAACAGATCACAAACAAAAAAAAAACCTATAAGTTAGTTTAAAACAAGTCTCTAATGTACATGTGTGGACGCAGCACACGGCCTCACCTCCCGCCACAGAAGCACAGACGGGTATTATCATATAAATTGTGTCAAAGCCTGGCCTAAATTACCACCACCTATTAATAATCAGCCATGACATGAAGATATTAGGGCTGTGACAAGACCATTTATGTCAAAACCTTTGTCTAACCCCAATTACAAGCCACATTACCATTCATTTCTTCAATCAAAAGCCTTCCCATATGAAGACGGAATTTGTTTTCAAATGATGCGCCACATTATCAAGATCTATTTCTGCTTTTTCCGTGATACAGTGTTCAATGTCGGGCATGCTCAGCATGCCATATTTTCTATAATATACAGATGTGATTACCTGAGTAGACCCTTATAATTATCTGCAAGGTTTGAATCAAAAATATAACCTGTGTTCATGAATACTTTATCAGTCATTAAAGACGTCTTTTTCATAAAATCGAGCTGTGCATTGCTGCAGAAAGATACCGATATATTTCAAATTGATGCAACATGACCAGACAAAAAGGGAAAGTTTGTTTACAACCAGAATGCACTGGACTCCCAAGCAACGAGTTATCCAACCAAAAGGATCATATCACATGACCATGTTTCCTTTGCACCACTTTACAAAGTTTGGCACGTTTGGTTATTAAAATATTGTAAAAACTAAAACAGAGAAATGAACATCTGTTCTTACCTGCAGGCAGATACATCACTGAAGATCCTCTTGTCCTTGGACCTACGTGAAGACCTGACCTGAAGCGTCGGCGTGGTCAGAGTTGCTCTATGTGTCGGTTAAACCAACGCTGCCGTCGTCTATAATTAAAGTAAATATCAGGCACTTTAACGAGATGAGGCGAGAGACACGGAGAGACATAAGGATGAGAAAGACTACATCACATCTTACATAAAATCTTAGCTCACCTTTAGAACCGGTGGACCCCAGAGGAGCTCCGTTTCTGCGTCTAATGATGTTTGATACGGATTTAATTAGTTTCTAGTTGGCAACTTATTCCTTCTTATTGTAGAAGAATCCAACCAAGCCTATTAACTAAGCTGAGAGCTTGTTATCCTCGCAGCCAACAACCAGCAGAAGAAGACACATCTTGATGCACGACAGATCTGCCGGTGACACATTTAGCAGCGATGATCAGTGGTCCTTTTCACGCCCCCTCCATGCGCCTCTGACCTCTGCGGCTGGTAACACCAGTGTTGTTTGCCTCTTTTCAGCTCACATGAAATATCAGCTCGGCGACTTCAATAGCAACACACAGACAAATGAAAAGCAGCATCTCAGATAACAACCTCACAGCTACTCTCAATAAGAGCGGCCAAATGTCACACAACTCCTTATCATACACATGCAAATGCATGCAGATAGATGCTCCAAAACCTTATCTTACCAGATGGTTTAATTTTCTGCACTCTGTTTTGTTGTTGGATTTCCAGCTGACTTTGCGGCCGCATACAAAATCCAGGAGATATACAGTACAGTGAGTACATTATGCAGATAGATAATTATCAACAGATGATGTACGGCCATATGAACGTAATAACACGTGCAGAATTCATCATGTCGGGACTCTTTGTCAAGTAGTGCTAAAGAGCCTCCAAGTAACATCACAGGATGGATAATAGAGTAAGCTATTATAATAAGACTACAGGTTATTAATCATGACCATTTTTAATTTCTTATGGACAAGGAAATGGAATTTGTTAAATAGGCCACTTTATCAAAACATGCTACAATGAGCCGGCGTGACGGCGGGTATTTATATCGATGTCTTTTATGACGCATACATCTGACCGTCCGAACACCCACACAGGTGATTATTTTACCGGCGGCATCCTTAGCCGGGTTGGCGCCAGTTGTGCCACTTCTGCACTTGAAAAACTAACCTTCCGCACGGCCCTGTTAAACTGGAGGAACTCAAATGGCGTACTAGCCCACATGTTGTGGATAAAGAGCAGGTCAGTAAGCTGTCCTCCTCATTAAGGTGAAGTTGAAGCCCTGGATCTCCTGCTGTGATGGTGTGGGTGTGCAGCCGCTACGTGCATCATCTGCAGCGGTACCTCTTCTTTTCTTCTCACTCGACACACGTGTATATAACAAACCCCCACTCCCACCCCCACCCCCACGCACAACATCAGAGTACTCTAATGCGTAGGCTAGCGTGGGCGATAATAACTACGTATACAGTTGGGAGTCTATAGTGGTGTGTGTGTGAGAGGAAGATCAATGTTAGGGGCTGTTCACAGGTTAAGTCTGGAAAAGCATGCACACAAAGAAACATCAAATGAATTTCCATTTACATGGGCTGATCTGTCGTAAATATTCCCTGCGGTGATGAAGTCCGCTCTGCAGAAGTCACATAAGGTCACTTCAAGATGAAAGGTGCTGCCGTGTTATCTCACTCTTTATAGACAGGTGCATCAAAGCACGTGGCGTCAGGATGCGTATGAGGTGAAGACGCCAGGTCAGCTAACCAGGATTTAGACGCACACACACCGGAGCATTGGGCTGCAGCTTTAAGCAGCGCTCGGGAGCAGTTGGGAGTTCGGTGCTTTGTAACCTGCAAACCAAAAGAGCTGTGCAAGTAGTAAAGAAATTAAAAGCAGCATGTATGAATCAGTCGACGTGCGATTATGATGGAATGGATGAAAAAAAAAAAGGAAAAGAAAATGACTGGCTGAGAGCAGACCACTTTGAATCAAGGTGAAAGGAGAACATGTTTAGCTGCTAAAGTGCTTCACACTCTACCAGTGCCCAACTGGCCCCGGAAAATTGTAAGGACTTAGCTCTCATCCTTGTCAATGGCTTCCTTAACGTCGAGCGATGATTTAGTTCAACTGTCACCGCAGATTTAATGGGATATTATTCATGCAGCACGACAGGGTCAGGGGCAATAAAAATCACGAGGCTCTGAAAGCCTCGGAGTGAAAAAAGTGACATGTTTGAAGCAGAAATGAGAAAAGGAAGAAAATGGAAAAATATAAGAGCAAGCTCACTTTTTTTTTCTTCTTCTTCTTCTCAGTGTCAGTGAAGTGAGCTGAATTCAATAAAAAAAAATAAAAAAAAACAGGCTGACAGACTAACATGTCTCACCTGAACAAGCTGCAGCTACTTTGGAGTTGTTCGGCGAGTGTTTAAGTACTTCATTTCAACTGGAAGATTATACTCATCTTCAGATGTACACTGTGGTATTAACACTCGTGGCTCCGTGTATTCGCAGAAACACGGTTGTTGGAAAACCACGTGTTTATTTGATGACTATATGTTGATGTTTTAAGCTGCTGCAGACGTAACATTTAAATGATATTATTGACGCTGCACGACTTCATTAGCCTTCTTGGGTAACGGCTCCTAAATGAGAGCAAAGGTGCATTAAGCCATTTAATTGGCAAAAGCAAGGCGGAGCAGACGGACCAACGTCGGATCGCGCTGCAGGAATGTTTTTTGAATTTCCCGTGGACGTTTAACTGGAATGAAACAGATGCGGACTGTTGTCACGTTCCGTACGTTTGACAGATCTTATCTCGGAATCGTAAGGACAATTATTGAAGTGTTAGACAGCCGGCGCTTCCTTTTTTACTCCCGTTTCTCCAGACATACTGATGCTTCAACTCGCTAAGTAGGGTAATTGGGGTTACCACAGGTCTTAAAAAGCTGGGCTTGATGTACTGTATTCAATAATTGGCACCAGATGGTTCCAATTATTGCACATTTTCTCTACACGTGTGCATATTTCACATTGATTCTTCTGAATGTACCTACTTTTCCTCATAATCCCATTTTTCTTTGATACACCTACATACTGTAAATCAAACTAAAGTCCACTTTTATGTGATGCCTGAAAAGTCTCTGAGTGCCTGATAGCCACTAAAAAAAAGCTATTTTGCAGACTCATGCTGGCATTTTCTGTGAAAGTCCAAAAAACTCTCACTTTATTTACATGTACTCTCAGGAATCTTTTAATGCGGAGTTGTCAACATCACCGGCCATTTAAACTTACATTTATGTTTACACAGGCTTTGGTTGGATGTGCTTCCAGACAGTCCAAAAACCAGATCGGCTCGGGAAGAGCAGCAAACAAATACCTGAAGCATCTGGAGAATGTGTGACAGATGGCGCCGCTTGTGCCGCGAGGCTGCTACCTCTGCTACCTCTGCCTCACTAAGTTCCAAGGATGCAGGGATGAAACAAGTTTAACATTCCTATCATTCATTTGGTAACTTACAGATACACCAGGAGTAAATCGTCTCCTGGAGGTTTGATCCTTCCACCGATTTATAAATGATCATTTTTCCTTTTTTAATTTGCTTTTCTCTTTTCCTTCCGTGCCTTGCTGTTGTTGTTGTTGTTGTTGTTATCATCAGTTGGGCGAATCAACTCGTGTTGATCATTTCCTTCGGCAACAGGTTGCCGCCTTGTTAATTTCATTCTGATAGAGCTCAATGAGTTGTGATCAAAATTTGATTAAACTCTCACAACCGTAAGATCTCGACTTGTAATTGAACACAACCGAAAATAAATAAAAAAAAAAAAAAAGGCAAAATAATGTGATGAGCTGCCAAAGGATGCAAATACACAGTTTGGACACATTTTCCATCCTGTTAGACGGAACACTGGAGCTGTTTTCTGTCAATATTGAAATGTGACATTTAGCTCGCCTCCGATTTTCAGAGGTAGCCTTCGTTTCATTCGTGTTCCATCCGTGGTTGTATTCTGCTGAAACTATGATCTGTTTTGCTCTTTTAAGGAAGCGACTGAGTGGATGTGAGCTCTGACAGCTGTGTTGGTGAGGACGGATGCCGAACCATTGGTCCAATGGTTCATAGCTTACTGGTAATAGACATGATGGTGCACAACCTGCAGTGCAGTGAAAACTTCTACCTCAGTAAGAGGATTGCCAAACCTTTCACTTTTCACCATTAACGAATGGGGACCTGACAGAAAGGGACGGCCTTAGAACTCAATGAGAAAATGTTTATTTGGAATTCTCAGGGAGTAAAAGGAAGCTGTGGGGAGCACCGCAGGCGAAGGCAGTGGCTGACGAAGCAGGGCTGAAGGGATGAAGGGTGGATTGTGACCGGGGCTGGATGACTGGCGGGCAGGCGGATAGACGAGCGCGATAACTGGCAGCTACGTGGCGATCCTGGAAGCGTCACCTGCCCCACCGGCTGAATAAAACGCGGCGGATTAAGTTGCAGGGGTGATATACTGCAGAGTTAATGAGCTGATGGCAGGTGTGTGGGGCTGATGGGTAATCAGCGAGCGGGGGAGAGTGAGAGGAGTACCACGCCCACAACACAGGGACACACACACACACACACACACACACAGGCAAACATGAGATCATAGGAACAAGGATAGGAAATCACCCGGGAGATAAACTGAAGGCAAGTCAGTGACCCTGAGTGAACCTCATGGTGGTGCTAGAGGAAGAATCTGTATACAGCCGAGGTCAGTCATCCTGATGCTGGGTTATGAATATCTGTACCACATTCCAGTCCACACTGGGTTATTACATTAATATATTACAGCTCAATTAAATTACATTGGTCATTGCTGCAGTGCCTGGGATGCCTCATGTTGTGCATTGGCCAGAATGGGACACTTGATTACCTCATTCTATTAGATTTAGTTTGCAGGTTGGACAATCAAAATTTGACATATGTGTTATATATAAAGGAGCAGCGACCCAAAGTTGCCTTGAAAGATTTTATAGTTTATAACTTTTTCCTCACACTTTGAGATGAAAGACTCTAACAGCCATAAATTCCAATGTTACATTACAGAGTAGGAAATCATAATACGGGTATGCTGCATAAATCAAATATATCAAGGAGAGGGAGAAGAGAAGACGGGAAGCTTTAGGAGACGTATCACACGTTTTCATATACTTTTATCATATCGTGTTTCAAGGAGACGCTTCATGATAATAGTACTTATTGACAAATCAATTACCATATTCGGTGAGGTCGCTAAAGTCTCTGGAGGAATTGAACCTGTGTCCTTCTGGTTTCTGGATGGCCACTCTACCTCCAGAGCCATGCCGCCAATTAATTCCGTGCAGCAGTTTGTATACAGAGAGTGCGACTTAGGGAAATGTTAACCAGCCCAATAAACTGCCTCTGTGAATGTCAGATTTACATAACAGGTTCCCTAAAAGTCCTCATGTAGACTGAACGCAGACGAGCAGGCAGACTTCCTGCGTCATAAAAAAAACACCCTGATTGTTGTGGATTTCAAAACTTTTACCAGATAAACATTCAACATGAATAAATTATGTTTGTTATTCACAATATGACATTCATACTAAATTATTTAGTGCTGCATTTATATCAGGAGCAGGCAGAGATTTATATGTTGCTTAAGAAACAGTTGTAGAAACTGTTGAGTTAGAAGGTGCAAGCGACATGAGCTTCTGGGGGACAACTACAAGCCCTTAAACTTTTTAAAAAGGTCAGTTTCATTAACTAGCTTTCTCCTACAAATTGACCCCTGTGTGTCCAAACAACATGATTTATTAAAATGGGATTCTGTTATTACAATTTCCATGCGAGTTGAGATGAGGTTGTGACATTGTGCGTCCTGAGTCAGACCTCGTTTGTGTCATCCGGCCGGTCACAGGATGTCATCCGCCCAGAGGAAGTGGAGATGGAGGAGTCATACAAAGTTCTTGGGGTCCAAAACCAATTAAAAAACATTGATCCAAAACACTGAAACTCTCTTTAGGAAGGGACGGAGCAGCCTCTCCTTCCTGAGGAGACTCGGATCGATCGGCGTGCACACACGGACCCGAACAGATTGCAAATACCTCAGAGTCTGACGGAACACAAAGATCTCCCTGTTCTCCTCCACGGTTCCTGAATCCTTTCCTCCAATAATGAGCAGGAAACATCAGCAGGACATTAGAATGTCACAGTGAAGTTGACCTTTGACCTTTAGTTCATGACCTCACTGCATCAGTTTAACTCTTGCACTTGATAGATAGATAGATAGATAGATAGATAGATGGATGGATGGATGGATGGATGGATGGATAGATGGATGGATGGATGGATAGATAGATAGATAGATAGATAGATAGATAGATAGATAGATAGATAGATAGATAGATAGATAGATAGATAGATAGATAGATAGATAGATAGATAGATAGATAGATAGATCTACCTCCTTTATGTCTTTGTCTTTATGTCACCTCCTCTCTTGAAAGTGAGGAAGGTGACTGTAATCCCCCCCCCCCCCCCCCCCCCC
>CAAKHC010000609.1:10890-22744 GCA_901007825.1 Macroramphosus scolopax
TAGAAGTTAATTGAACTGCATGTATAATTTATGGAAGTGAGCCATCTTTTTATTTCGTTTGAATTTCCTGGTTTTCAAATCTGGCTCAATTTAATTTGTAATTGAATATCCCTGCTGTAGGCATTTGCCATTTTAGGCAAATGGTAGGTAGGTAGGTAGGTAGGTAGGTAGGTAGGTAGGTAGGTAGGTAGGTAGGTAGGTAGGTAGGTAGGTAGGTAGGTAGGTAGGTCGGTAGGTCGGTCGGTCGGTCGGTCGGTCGGTCGGTCGGTCGGTAGGTATGCCAAATACCTCTAGGGTTTCAAACATATATGGCTACTCGACTTGATCAAAGGCTTCATGAGAGTCCACTAATACAGAGTGTAATATGTTCAGCATATAGCATCATTTAAAAAGTGTATTGGTGATACAATCTGTTTGATCAGGGCAATCGTGTTTATATGAACATTCAAACAGTTGGCTAAACTCTTGCTGATTAGTTTAGTCGTGGACATAGTTTTTGACACTTTTTTTATAGTTCTGTAGTATATCTGTCAAGGCCAAATGCTTTATTATAATTATTTAATTTCCTCCCGTTATTGTGTCACTAACATCTGTAATTCTGTTTCGAACTGTCTGAATCTCCAGAATCCCCAGCTGAGAATGATGATAAACCAAAAGTTAATTGAACTGCATGTATAATTTATGGAAGTGAGCCATCTTTTTATTTCGTTTGAATTTCCTGGTTTTCAAATCTGGCTCAATTTAATTTGTAATTGAATATCCCTGCTGTAGGCATTTGCCATTTTCAGCTCTAAGTGTCAATCAAGCTCACAACCAATAGTTCAATAGGCCTCCTTTTAAATACGAGTGGATTCATTTATTTTTCTAATGCTTTCTCATGTATTTGTAGGCTGTTGTGAAACAGAGCTTTAGATAACAAGAGAGAATATTTAGTGGAAACCCAATTTCAGAGCCAGTAAGAATTTAAAGGAAGCGCCAGTTTATACAAAGTCTCAGTGTCCCTTCTTTAATCCCCCTAATCCCTCACCTTCAGAGTTCAATGATGGAGCTTCAGGATTCCTTGACGAAGAGTGTGAAATTACCCCACCGTTGCCACCAACTGGTCAGTGATGGAACTGCTGATGCATGTTATGATAATTGTAATGTCACAAAGAAAGTCCTCACATAAAATCAGAGTCTTCATCACACAAGGTTCCTTCCCGTTCCTGTGCACAGGTGTGGTCTTTCACTACCGCGCACTGTCTGGTCGGTATACACTCAACTTCCTTGATGCCCAGCTGGCCTGCCAGACAATAGGAGCCGCCATCGCTACCCCCCAGCAACTGCAGGCAGCGTATGAAGCTGGATATGACCAGTGTGATGCAGGATGGGTACAGGACGGGACTGTTCGGTAAATCTGACATGTATTCTCATTGCAGACAAAAAGGTTACTGTTCCACACAACATTTGATATGCCATCGCTTATTATCAATTCTAGGTATCCCATTATTACACCTCGAGAGGAGTGTGATGGAGATAAGATACTTGATCCTGGGGTTCGGTCCTATGGTATACAGCCAGCATATGAAAAATACGACGTCTACTGCTACGTTGATGACCTCGACGGTGAGAAAAAAATTAGGATATTTCTTGAAATACTTAATTGCCACTATGCAATCTGTTCTATAGCAATAATGAGGCCGTATTTTGCAATCCTTCTGATGTATACAGGCTGAGATCATGAAAGAAAATGTATTATGTATCAGTTACTGCCTCGAGTCGAGACCAAAGCTTTTGCGGTATACACAGACAGCAGCAGTGAAGAGTACCATACAGGAACCACAGCATCATAGCAGAAATACAAATGCAGCTGTAGCTCTAACAGAGAAACATTGGAAAGCCAATCCATGTCACTATCTAATACACAGGAGACATGGGCTGCACACAATGACAGCATCTTGCTGCTCTACTTTATGAGACTCTGATGAGTCTATGTAATGTTACAGATCGTGAGCCCTCCTGTCGGTTTGTATAGGCCTGTCGTATTGTCTGTTCTCACCAAAGCATGACAACTCATTATGAGCTGCAAAAAGTGTTTAAGAGCCAGGAAAACTTTCAACAGTATGAGCATGACAGACTCTGAGGGACCAGGTCCCGTTCACAGACCTCCCGGAGAAAGCAGCGCCCCACGCTGTAATAATAATTGTAAATAAATAATCTATTGTAACCATTTTCCTCATAACCGCTGATCCCAAAGGGATGACACTGGTGAACACCACGCCACTTGATCTCGTGTTAGAAAAGCTGAGAATAAAACAGAATTATTTCACCAGATTGTCTATATTCTGATGGGAAACAAGACACTTCTTGTGACTGACAGGGTTCGCTAGCAATGCCTTGGCATGCTCAACACCCAAACAAGCAAAGGGGATAAGGGTCCCTTACCAAGATGGTCAGCCTGGACATGACATCCTTAACCTTGCTGCCACCAGGGTCAGCCTTAGAGGCTGAGGTGGACGCCGACCTCTTCTCTTTTTTTTCAGCATCTTCACACATTTTCCTCATTTGCTCCTCAGGTGAGGTTTTCCATGTACCCTCCGCTGGTGGTTTCACCTATGACGAGGCTGTTACTAGCTGTCAGGATCAGGACGCCACCTTGGCGGCCACAGGAGAGCTCTACGCAGCCTGGAAGCTGGGTTTAAACAGTTGTCCTCCCGGCTGGCTGGAGGATCGTTTCGTTCGTTATCCAATCAGCAACGCGACCGATGACTGTGGAGCCGGGACACTAGGAGTACACACTGTGTACGTTCATTCCAACCTGACAGGCAGCCCTGGCAGTCATGAGAGATTTGATGCATATTGTTTCAGAGGTAAAAGCTTAACTGTCATTATCTAAACTGTGAATCAGACATGTTATTTTCATCAATGACTGATTAATGCAACAATATTTTTTGTTTAAATGTACCATGGAGATTCTACTTATTGCAAATCACAGATATCCAGCAAGTTGTGCTAAAGCCAACATGGAGTACTGATTCATTGAGTCTTGGATCACAGTATTTCAATCTTGAACAAATGGCAATTTCACCTGCCTGAATGTCCCATTTACTTCTGATGTGCCTCATTCTCTTCTTATATCTCCTTTTATTTGTTCCCTTTATGACTTCTCCCATCCAAGGGAACAGTTCAGGGTCTGGTTCAGGCTTTGCCCCAGGGTACGGGATTTCGTCTGGAATCAATAGGAGCGGTAAACCGCAAGATGGACAGCAAAGCGTGGATCCCCCTATCCCTCCATCTAAAGTTAAAAATGAATCAGACAGCGGCTCTGCAAAGGACACCAGGAACAACACTGGTAAAAATTAAACATTTTTCTGGTATGTCTTCTGCTTTGTGAACAACTGGGGCTTTTCTGGGTTCAGAGGTTTTCCATCAGGATTCTCCTAGTCTGGAACGGACGGTGGACAATCAGGATGTTAGGATTCCTTGGGGACAGGCTGGTTGAACCCTCGTAGGAAACTCAGAGGCTTGAGGAAGAATAAACAAAAGTTGATTTGTATCTTAATCAGGAATAACTCAAAAGTGCAGGGTAGGCAAAACAAATCGTCAGCAGGTCGAAAACGAAGTAACACAGCGCTGCTGGTACGGCTGGAATCTCAGTCAGGTAAACGGACGGTGCGACGAATACTGGAGGGGTGGCCGGAGGTTTTATGCAGGGGAGCAGGTGGTGAGTTGATGCGTAGATGGAGATCAGGTGTGTAGAGGGGGAGGGAATCTCCAGCAGAGGGAATGCCAGCCCGACCCGACAGAGGGAGACAAAACACAGACAGGAGACAATTGGATGGGGAGAACAAGAGAAACAAGAGGAAGGGGGAGGAGAACTGCCGGGTCCCAACACAGGAGAAGACATGAAGCTGGTTGGGGGTATAATTGCTCTTTAACAGCAAACTCAAATATTGGTTTGTCAGAAAGAATAATCAATTGAAATCCAAAGACTGCTTAGCCATCTCATCATCTCGTTAGTACAATGTTGACGGGTCTGGTGGACCCATAGCATCATCGGGTATTTAGATCAATTCTATATATATATATATATATGTGTGTGTATATATATTATATATAATTGTATCCCTTCATCTGTAGCAGGCTCTGGTGACCCGTCCTACCCTGGAAATGGATCGGTCGCCCTCCCTCCAAAAAATCGCTTTTTAAGGCGCATGTTTGCAAGGAGGAAAACATTTGTTCCGGGTATGTCTTCTGGTTTGCCAAGAACTGGGGCTTTTCTAGATTCGGAGGTTCCCCATCAGGTTCCTCCTAGTCTGGAACCGACTGGAGAATTAGGAGAGGAGATGAAGGTTTTCTTGGTTAATTCTTCTTTAGCATTACCTTACCAACAAATCCAGTTCATCTGAGTCACCTAGTTGTTGTAATGGTAAGACGAGTACGTAAATGATAGAGCCTGAATACGGAAACTTTGTAAACGCAGGTGATGCACCAGCATTCCATGTCAGATGAAAGAATATGTCTATTGAGTAGTACAAATGTTCGTACAGTAAGATGTTGCGTGCATCACGTTTGAATAATGTCACGTATATTTCCAGCTGTCTTTAATCCATTTCCACCCCTGTGGTAATGCTTCATGCAAAATAGAGAAGAGGTCTGCTGCGCCCCAAAGGCCCACAGTGGCAAGACTTGTTTTAGTCCCATAACATGAGAGACGTCAGTGTTGTGTGAGGATGTTGTGGTTTCTTTGTTACAATGTTTTATATTGTCTGCATTATGTTTATTATAATAATAATAATAATCCTTACACTTGTATAGCGCTTTTCTAAGTACTCAAAGCGCTTTATTAATCAGCTTGTTACTGAAGTTCTATTATCGGATAAACTGTTGTATTTTCTTCTGTGTTCATTTGTACCGTCCGGCTCTGCTTCGTGCTGTAGATCTGAATGTTAGAGTGCATGTTCTGGCTCTGCTTTGACATTGTACAGTCGGTGTTAGATGTGGTTATCACAACTGTCTTTAGTCTTTACGTTGTTTCTGGTCTGCTGTTCGAGTCCACCCCCTCTGCTGTGATGTGTGCCTGCTAACATACAGTATGAACTTCCTGGCACCATTCGGATGCTCTCATCCTGCTGGAATTAACTAATCGTAGATTAAAAAGATACTCTGACTGCAAGAGATTTTGCAAGATTCAAGAGGGAAGTTGACGTTGACATTGAATGAATGACACGCATGTCTACTTGAACCCTTGTGTGGTGTTCGGGTCTGTGGGACCCGCTAACAATGCTGAATGAAAGAAAAGTGATGCCATTAATTATTATTTCAACCTCGGACTCACTGGCCTTGGCTCTGTGAAGAACATATAAAAGAACACTTTTTATTACATTTTATCACAAAAACGAAAAGCACATTTATTCATAAATGTGATCTAACAGATGTATACGACAATTACATGACTTGTTATGGCTGTATTGATTTAAAACCCCAATCATGCGGTGGGTCCATCAGCCCCGCGAACCACACACGGGGGATGAGTAGTACAAACGTAGATAAGATGGTGGATGCATCATGTTTGAATATTTTCACCTATATTTCCAGGTAATTCCTCCCCATGTGAACCCAACCCCTGTGGGAACGGGACATGCAAAGTAGAGAACGGGTCTGCTGTCTGCACTGGTAAGTCCCAAAGTCCCACAGTGGCAACACTTACTGCTGTCTTACCCATAACATGGGAGACGTCAGTGTTGTGTGAGGATGTTGTGGTTTCTTTGTTACAATGTTTTATATTGTCTGCATGTTTCTTAATCAGCTTGTTACTGAAGTTCTATTATCGGATAAACTGTTGTATTTTCTTCTGTGTTCATTAGTACCGCCGGCTCTGGGTCTCTGCCTTTGTGATGTAGATTTGAATGATGCTTTGACATTATACAGTCGGTGTTAGATGTGGTTATCACAACTGTCTTTAGTCCTTATGTTGTTTCTGGTCTGCTGTTCAAGTCCACCCCCTCTGCTCTGATGAGTGCCTGCTAACATACAGTATGAACTTCCTGGCACCATGCGGATGGTCCTGCTCTCTCATCCTGCTGGAATCGTAGATTTGTTACTGCAAGAGATGATGATTTTGCAAAACGAACCCAAGATATTTGATGTATTATGTACTTCAATGTGCAGTAAGTCTAATGTGGATCAGAAGCTGCAGCGGGTGCGGTTCACATCTGCAGTCTGGTAGCTTGCTGGCCAACCTTCTACCTCCCATCCTCATGCTACACTGAAACTGTTGTGTCATCCGCACCCATCTTCTGCAGCGGCAAGTGAATGCCAACCCAACCCGTGTGCCAACGGAGCCACCTGTGTGGAGGAGGGAGACTCTCACAGATGCTTATGCCTCCCCAGCTACGGAGGAAAACACTGTGACATAGGTAGGACGTTCACTTCAGCTAATGACATACTAACACCAGACAGGAGAGATATGCTGGACAACAACAACAAGACTCAATGTGAGTCCGTTAAAGTCATGTGGATTCCCGGGGGACCAGCTGTTGCAGAGGCTCAGTGGGTAAATGTCACGTTACTGGGTAAATAAAAGCCGTAAAAGTAGCTGACTCGTCAGTATACCCAAATCTACAAGATGCAGAATCGCTGATTCACGCCTTCATTTCAAGCCGACCTGAATACTGTAATGCACTTATTACTGGCCTCCCCAAAAAAAAACACAGAGAGACTTCAGCTCAGTCAAAATTCTGCAGCTGCCAAGAGGAGTGAAGACAGTAGTCCAGTTTAAGCTGCTCTGCACTGGCTTCCTGTGACTTTTACAGTTGACTTTAAGCTCCTCCTCCTCCTCCTCCTCCTCCTCCTCCTCCTCCTCCTCCTCCTCCTCCTCCTCCTCCTCCTCCTCCTCACATAAAAAGCCCTTAACCTGCTGCTGGTTGTGTCTGGGTGCTAACTGTAGCAGAGGAGCAAGCATCCTGTTAGATTAAAACTGATCTTGAATCAGCTATTATCGATATAGAGGGCATCCATCACATTAAAATGCAACGGCTGACACGTGGAACACTGGTAATTAAGGGGAAGGGGTATTAGTAGACACTACAATCTGTGTATTCAGGAACAATACCCTACATTGTAGTCAGGTGCAGTGTCCTTGTTAGGTAGTTGGGACGAGTACTGCTCAGTAAGACATGCTGTGCTTTTTCACTACCTAATTTCAATCCATTTTTGGTTGTGGAGATAGAAGGACCTTTCATTCTTGTTCGTCTGAACATATCTCAGTTCATGTTAGTCTAAGGGACCTGTTTCACAATGTTCCCTCCATGTTTTCACTGCTGCAGATGAGCTGGTCTGTGAAACAAACTGGACGAAGTTTCAGGGGAACTGCTACATCGCCTTCCCTGATAGAAAGATGTGGATGAATGCAGAGGAGCACTGCCAGGGCCTGTACGCACATTTGGTCAGCATCATCACACCAGAGGAGCAGGTCTTCGTCGACTGTGAGTCGGTATTATGGTGCGAGTGTTTAAATGTGTTAGTATGAGAACAGTGAGACAATGAACTGTTTCCCTCCCTCAGCATATGACGAAGACCGCTTGTGGATCGGGCTGAATGACAAGACGGTAGAAGACGACTTTGTTTGGACAGATTGCTCGCAAAAGGTGAGTCGGGGATACTTCACAGAGTGATGTGTGACTAACACCAGCTGCAGAGAACACACACAAGCTGGGTTTCTATTTTGGCAGTTATCGAGTTAAAATGAATAAGTTCCTTCTTATCCTCTCCACCGCCTGTTTGCTGGAAATGAGTAGCTAGTTAGTAAAGATAAAACGTGTTCTTAGCTAGTCAGCAGCTGAGCAGGTTGAGGCAGCAAATCCTCTTGCCCGTTGTCTGCGCTGAGATTTGAACTAATATTGTATTTTTCTCTCTAGCAATATGAAAACTGGAAGCCAGGCCAGCCGGATAATTTATTTACCCATGCAGAAGACTGTGTTGGGATAAACAAGATTGACAGCGGAAAGTGGAGCGACCAGCCGTGCCATTACTATCTGCCGTTCATCTGCAAGAAAGGTCTCGGTATGTTGGCCCAGGGTTTGCACCGACTGCAGTCTGCTTTAATAATAATAGTTTATTATTATGGCAACCTTTGCCATCGTACACATCCATCAGTCCTGTTTGACTTCATCTGATTCATGGTGGTCCAACATCCACTGTCCTGTTAGCTGTTCATCTCCAACCTTCCACAGCCATCAGCGGTCCTGCAGGACATGCAGCACCCGATTAACCGGATTTTTCTCCCTCTAAATCAGTTTTAGTCAGCTTGAATTGATCTTTTTAAGGAGGGATCCAAGGAACAGAATATGGTTTTGTTTTATTCAAATCAAACAATCCATAGCAGCCTTCAATAAGCTCATCTTAGTTTAACGTGCGTCACCAATGACTGTAAGGCCGATTATAAAAAAGAACAAATGTAAATCTTAAAAACCAAGAAGACCTTAAGTCACAGACTGTATGTTTGGGTAAGAAACAAGTTTACTGGGCCTGCGTGACCAGCAGAACAACAGACGACACTGCAGAGCACTGGGGGAAGGGGCAGGGACGGCATCGAGGGACTGACAGGTGAGATGACTGGCTGGAAAAAACATTTAAATTCAGGTCAAGTGGGAGTCTCAGGATTTGAAATCCCCAGAGAGATTAGATGGCACGAAGGAAACGCCGAAGCACAGTCAGAACTGGCCATCACTGCACAATATACTGTATTGCAACATGCCTGTATATTCATTCAAACAACAATAACTTCGAGGAGACAGGCTTGTTAAGTGGATCCATGTTTTGATATGATGACCTCTTGCCTTGTTCTCAGTGTTCTGTGGTCCCCTGCCTGATGTGGCTGATGCTTACGCGTACGGTACAAGGAAGGACAAATACCCTGCCGATTCAATTATCCGTTATCAGTGCCACTCAGGGTTTGAACAGAGCAACGTCCCGGTGATTCGCTGTCAGGAAGACGGACAGTGGGAGACACCTCAAATCCAGTGTGCTGACGGTGAGCGCGCTCGAGGGACTCGTCTGATTGGAAAGATTCACTGACAGTTGATGACAAAATGTAAAAATCACTCACCTTTGTTCTGTCTGCAGTGAGATCAGGACAAATTTCACAAGTCTGAAGTCGACCCGACCAACCAGGACGCAACAATCATCAAGGAGGAAAAGAGGAACTGATTACTATAAAAGAACATTTACAGCACAGTCAAATCTATTTTACATTTTAGTGAAGATGATTCAAATAGTTCAATCTTTCAAATTCCCTTTTAATATGTTTTAATTATATATACTAATTGTATTGTTTTATTCTTATCATTAACTTTATTTATAAGTTTATTTTCATTGTGTTTTTGCATTTTAATTTTGTAATATTATTTCTTTTAGTTAAATCATCGCTCAGACTCTTTGTTCTATGTATGAGTTTTACATTCCTCCACATTGGCCTGGTTCCGTGTACTCTGCTGGCATTTAGGTGAATGTCTGTACATTACAATGAGTTGTGGGTAAAACTGGTACTGAAGTAAAGTACTTGAGAGCCGTTTGCAATTTGTTTTAACATTTTCATTAATCATCAATCAATTCCCGTCTGATTTCTGCTCACAGGCAGGTTGAAGGTATCGGGGTTAATCATCCTAAGAAGCCATTCATACCTGCTACACAGCATCTCCTTTAGGCAGCACTGAAGTGACAATTATAATAAACTATAAGCACATTGCAGAGCTGTTAAGTTTTATGTGTGAATACAAGAAGACGAAAACCCCAGAATCAGGTAGAAGTATGAATTAGTAGGAGCTCCCCTCAGACTTCAGTCCTATTTCTATTTTCATCTATTTATGTGGT
Source organism: Macroramphosus scolopax (assembly GCA_901007825.1). Classification (NCBI taxonomy): domain Eukaryota; kingdom Metazoa; phylum Chordata; class Actinopteri; order Syngnathiformes; family Centriscidae; genus Macroramphosus; species Macroramphosus scolopax. Next base: position 20,743 of record CAAKHC010000609.1, read on the forward strand.
TGTCAGAAAGTATTGGTCTCAAATGGAGCTCTTTATTCTTGCAAGAAGGAGCAGTAACAGGAGTCTGTAACAAACGGTCCTCTGAGGTAGTTTTATAGTGTGTAAGCTTTGTCTTCTAATTAAAAATTGTGAGTTATCACTTAAATGACCTCGACATGCACTCTGCTTTATCTTCTTCCCTGCGGGTTCGGGAGTGCTGGGAATCTTCTCTTCTGCAGAGGGATCGTCCAGGGGTCAGTTAATGACACGCTGAGTTCACACGATATGTTTTTCTGTAAAGGTTATTCTAACGTACTCTCAGTTATACAAGCACAAGCATATGATAAGAGCTAATAAAAAACAATCATGAACAATATCTATCAGAGTAATATAATGTTTCCAACAGTGGTACAAGTTCAATAGTGGGAACTGCAATTTCATTCAACTGGTGTTTGACAATATTTGATTTTGAAAATGATGATACACACGTGCATGTTAAAAATGGGATTACAGCCCGTTGCAAAGTTAGATGGAGGTAAATCTGATGCAACTCTAAATGTCATTCGTTAACGGAAACACCTTAAGTATCTGATTTACCTTAAGAGTTACATGACAAGATAGATCAATACTCTCATGGGAATATGTCAACAATGAAGCCGCAGTAGGGTGATTAGCATTAGCTTAGCATAAAGAGTGAACGCAGAGAGAAAGGAGACAAACATCCACCATACCAGCACGCCCAAAACTAATGAACCAAGTCTTGTTAATTTGTTGTTTGTGCAAAACCCCAGGAAGTCACTGCATCTCACCAAGAGACGTAACCCCTGGCACATCTTGTTGTTTTCCAAGGTAACACTTTTTTGCAGATTAAACAGACAATATTGTTTTCCCTCAGGAGCTTAGAGGTGCTGGTGAGTGGAAGAGGGGTAATAATCTTCTTATCCAACTCAAGCAAGAATAGATAAGTGTATGTTCTGTCCCTTTAAGAGATGCAACCATAAGGAGAGGGAAATACTTATAAACTTGGAATATTTAAGACACCAATATCCTACTGATTTGTCAAATTTACGCCACACACACAACCAGGTTGAGTAAACTTAAACAACTGGCAGCTGTTGTTGGTAGAGGATTACGTGGTGCTGCTATTGTTTCTGGAGATGTTCAAGCTGGCTGGTTGGGGTGTTTTGTTTCCAGTTTGTTTAGTCACAAGCATTTTCTACACGGCTTTGCAGTTCATAGTGTTTCTGTGGAGTGTGTCAGTAATGAACTTGTTACAGTATCTGTGCCTTTTTTCTAGCGAGACGCAAAGACCTTACTGTAACATTACAGAGAGAACTGCCTTTGTTTTATTCCAATATTTATTTGTGCACTTGTTTTATGTAATTGTTGGTGTTGTCAGGATCCACAAGATGAAACAAATAAGAACCCAAATGCTCAACACTGTTCAGTGGCACAAACTGTTCTCTTTATTGACCAGGCAGGGGTCAAACTTAGGGTGTCCAAAAATAGAAACAAAAATCCAAAAGGGAACAGGCAGAGGTAAAGTCCAGAGTACAAAACAGGTCGCATCAGAACAAGTTACACACAAGACGATCTGGCAGGGAGCAACACAAATGGTCCGGTATATGCAGTGGGTGGTGATAAGGAAATCGGCAGCAGGTGAGTATTGGGACGGGGCCGGCCAGGTGAGGTGAATCAGCAGAGGGAATGAAGAGCAGGTGTGTGACTGAGGGACATGGTGAGTGATGCAGATTAGGTGCAGTGGATGACTCTGGGAAATGGGCCCACAAACCTCGGAGGCAATTTTTTGGACTCCACCTGGAGTGGAAGGTCACGTGTGGACAGCCAAGGGGTGTAACGGGGTGCTGGGCTGCAGCGCCGGTTGGCACCTCTCTGGTACCTGTCGGATGAGCGCAGGAGAGCTGAGCGGGCTCGCACCCAAGTGCGACGACAGCGGTTGATAAATGCCTGCACCGATGGGACACTGGCTTCTCACTCCTGCTCAGGGAAGAGAGGGGGCTGG
>CAAKHC010000611.1:6644-20012 GCA_901007825.1 Macroramphosus scolopax
TGTGTGTGTATATTTGCCAATTGGCATCTTTAACCAAAGCCTAAATATATGTCATGAGAGCTAAACAGAAATATATATTCGATAAAACGTGATGTTAGCAAGACACCGTGAGCTATACCCCCCCCACACACACACACACATGGATAAACACAACCTAGGCCACAGCCGCTACCTAATAAAATGTATTATTCCAACCATTTCTGCCAACAGCAGCGCAACCAGAGAGGCTTTCACGCTAGATTAAAGGATCATTTCTATTTCTGCGTGCGATATTGATATGGACCTTTGCCGAATATGCCTAAAGACCAGATGAACTGCATGCAGGGGCTTGGAACTCTGATTGCGTCTGCCATTGTGTGTGTGTGTATGTGAGTATACGGAAAGTTGTGTCGTAAACAAACTGGTCTTGAGACATGAAGATAAAACACGGCCAGTTTGACCATGATAATATCTTAGAGGTGGCTGTTGCTCAGCTTCCTTCTCCAGTGAGTAATATGTCTTTCTCTTATAGAGAACTAGCACCATTCATTTTTAACAACACACCTTCATCCAACCATTCATTACGTGCACCCTCTATCTCAGCTTCACACCGGAGGACGTGCCAGTCTATCACAGGACTAACACGTACAGCCTGGAGACAATCGTTCGGAGTCATATTCACACCTTCAGGCTATGTGGGGTTGCCAATTCTCATGACCGGCGTGTCTTTGGGCGACGGACAGAGAGCATAACCCTCTCACAAAAACACCCTTCATGCTGCGAGGACACAGTGCAAAACACTAATCCACCATGCCACCCCGACACAAATGTATTGTGGATTGTTTTCTGTACTTCAGTGTAAATATTAAGACCCTCTACACTCATGCCCTTTTTCTGCAAACTGACGGTGACACATTTTAGCTTTGCAACTGCATGCGGCGCATTAATAATATATTAATGCTCATTAATGGATGCCTCCATCCTCACCTGAGCGGTGTCCTGGAAAGTGGTAATAAACCTCTGTGCAGATTCAGGTGATTGGGGAGAATCAATCTTAATAAAAGGCTGGCAATGACCACCTTTCAGTTCTTTTAAGTACTTAGTCCTGTTTTTTTTATCAGTTTAAATTCCTTCAAGCTTCCGGAAATGGGGCCTCAGTTGAGGTTAGGAACCAAGACAACTCATGTTTGATAAAACATCTGAACTTTTAGTCCATGAATGAAGATGAAGAGAAGCATCTGGGAAAAGGTCTGATTTGTCAATTACAATAAAAAAACAATCTCTTTTTGTGATGTGCAACAAAAGGAATTCCAATGCCAGTAGCAAACATCATAGCTGGTGTGCTGCACCGAGAATTAAATCATGGAAGGAAAGCTTCTCCCGTTTATCACGTCAGGTCATTTCCTGATAAATTGTGTCTCCCGTTCCCGGGGCCAAGGCACAAACAAATTACTGCAGTAGTCATGGGTCCCTACAACGAGCACACATCCATGAAGGGGTTTTGACCCAAACTTTCTGCGACCAGACTGTTGGGAGTCATGCATTTGAAAAACTAACAAAAAGTCGTGACATTTCGACTCATTCTGCCCTGCTGACAGAAAGATGACACAAATCACATGTGCCATACAGGGAGGCTGTGTGTGTGTGTGTGTGTGTGTGTGTGTGTGTGTGTGTTTCATAGAAAATGCGCATTCACACATGCTCCCGTACTCCTGTGTTAATTTGAGAGCATGCGTTCATTCCTGCATGCACTGTGTGTGTGTGTGTGTGTGTGTGTCCTTGCATATGAGTGTGATGCGTGTTTTCATCCTTTCATTGGACTGTGTGTGTGTGTGTAACAGACGCTCAGCAGTCATCAGACCAGCCAGGCACCAGTCCCAGACAGCGGGGTCAGAGTCATTCACTAATCATATTAACATTCCTCAATAATGACACAATGCAACTCCCTCTTCTCAGCTTTTTCTCTCGCTCCCTCGCTCCATCTGCTTTACTCATGCTTTCCACTTCACCCCTTCATCCCCGTACCATATATCCTGCTTGATTTGATCTACCTCATCGCCTCTTTTAACCACCACGTTTATTACCGACATTCAACAGTTCTCTCATTTGTTGACTTTATGAGCTCCTGTATTTTCTCCCTAATTGTCCCTTTGCTTTCATAGATTCGATCTCTCACTCTCCCCAAATGTCCTTCATTTCCTCACGTTAATGGTATTTTGAGTTTCTTGCTAATCCCTCGTCTTTGCCTGACTCAGTGCCTTCAATCCAGCAGAAATCCCCCAATTTAATCTCGAGAGCACGGAAAGTAAAAACACCTGGTAGTACATTGAACAAGGGAGTCGCTGCAGATGTTTTGTTATTTAAAATACAACAGAAATGCCACAGAAAAAAATATTGACATCAACCTTTCTTGATACATTAAAAAAAAAAAAAAAACATTTAGGTTTTGTTATTGTTCTTCTATTTGTTGGTGCCTTATATACGATCGATTAGATCATACTGTGAGCATAATAGTACTGAAGAGTGCTTTTGCTAAATCTATAGCTCGCTAATTTATTTAGCTAAATAAAAAATAAATACAAATATAAACAGCATTTGAATCCTTGTCGATACAGAAGCTGACGTAGCAGACGTCTGCTCACTGCAGGTGAGCTCCACTTTTTATTAGTCATTTGTATTTTCTTAAGATAATGTGTGTGTGTGTTTAAGCGGATGTCTATATATATCAATACCAGGTTTGTTTTTACCTTTCTGCAGCTAAATCATACACACACACATGAACACACACACCCTCTCCCGTTCTCTCTCTCTCCCACCCTTGTGGAAACCACCATTACGGGCTTCCGAGTACTCTTCAAACACACACTCACATTAATTCATACGCCCACACACTCTTTTCTCGGCCAGTCAGTGTAAATGATATAAGTGTTAATGGCTCCAAATGTCTGACAATGAGTCAGTCGCTAATTGCTCCAGTCAGTTCTGACGGTGGAACCTTGCTGAAGATTACCTCATGACTTAGTATGTGTGTCAGTGTGTGTGTGTGAGAGCGGGTTTGGCTCGGCGGTGCATCGGTCCATGGGGAGCCAAACGAGAAAGAACGAATATGTGGGAGAGGAACAATAAATGTCCAGACTGGAGTGTATCTCTATTATTTACTGAGACAGTGAGAGGATGTATATCATAGCTGTAGGCGTATGTGTGTGTGTGTCTATGCTCGTCCCAGAAGATGGGGGCATGCGTCTGGGTCCACTGAGTCGGCACTGATCCCATCTTGTCTGACTTGGGGATTATAACCTCCTGATCTGCTTCAAGGGGCGCACACGCACGTATGCACGAACACACACACACACACACGCACACACACCCACACCCTAGGCAGACCATTGAGTGCAGGACCTCACTTAATTCTCTGTTACATTAGCAACATGAGACAGGGCAGGTTAGGGAATAGAGGAAAAGAGGCAGCAAGGGAGCGAGCGAGTAATAAGCAATAAGACATAAACTGAGGACAGCTGACTGAGTGAGATGAAGTAGTGAAATAAAGATGAAAGAGGCGGGAAAAGACGAGTGTTTAAGGTCACGAGTACAGAAACAGACATGGAAGATTGTCAAGGACGTGTTAATATTGTATTATCATTGCGTAAGTGTTCATTAAATGTTTACTCTAATATTATAACTTGCAAAGCTTTAGAAAAATGCACAGCACAGCTTTGCTTGAAACCTGTTAACTAAAAAGGAAAGCATATGTGGAATATCTATTTTCTGATTGCTTTGTATTTGCCTTTTTCCCTTTCCAAACTGTCTGCCTTGATCCCTCCCTCTCTCATTTTCGCAGTTGCGGAGCATCGGTGTGAGCCCAGATTCCTTTCTGTTCCATTAGATTCAGCACATTTGCACCGTTTCAATGCTCTACGTGTCCTTATAAGGTTAGAGTGAGACAGAAGACTTGGGCTCAATCACACTCAAGACACACGCAAGAAACTGTAATGTCTGGCTGCAAAGTATCTATTTATTTTCACATAAATTGTAAGAGTGTGCATGTGTGTGTAATCATATATTTACGTGTGTGTGTGTCTTTGAACCACAAAACCTAGCTTGTGCACAGAGCAGTCTGACAGCTCTTTATTTCTATATTCACAGAAGGCAACAAGGAAAGTGCAGGTTTTAACCTGCTGATTCTGCAGCAATACTGAGTCCTCAGTTGATGCATCTCCAAAGACGCTAGAATCCAAATCTGAATTTGTGCCGTGGGTAAAACTTGCATTGCTGTACTACTGATCTACTGCGTAAAATAAATAAAGGCCCTCTTCTTCAAACATGCGCAGCACCGGGAAAGTCTTCTTATAAAACGTTACAGCAGTAAAATAGAAGTTACACTTAGGCTCCATAAAGAGGAGGAAAGAGAGAATGTTAAAATGAAAGTGAGAGAATATGATCCAACGGTTGGACAAGCACCGATGAATTTTTCCATGAGACATCCTGTGGTTAAGTGTTAGCACTCGGTAGAATGTGTGTGCGCATTTGAGTGAGCAAATATGCACACGTGTAAAGTGTGTTTGTGTAGCGTTGCATTTGTGAGACTACAAGTGTTTGTATACGTGCACATAGAGTATGATTGTGAGTGCTTGTATGTGTCCGCGTGCTGAGATGATACATTAGACCCCTCTGTGCTGCATCCCCTTCAAATCACAAGTGTCACAAGTGAATATCAGTGTGTATGAATGTGTGTGCTGCCAGCGCGGCAGTCTGTGGTAAGAATATGTGCTGTGCAGAATATTCCACCGGATTTATGGTCAACCAGGTTGAGTATTAAAAATGGAGACGTATTCGGTGTGGCATGACTTGGGACAGTCTGCAAGCTAAGAACAAAACTCTTCACCTTTTCTCTCTCTCTCTCTGTGAAAGAACCCAAACCAGAGTTTTATGGAAAAAAGAAATTAAAAGAAATAAAGAGAGAGCTCATTGAGAAACCCAGTTTTATGTATAGCACAAACAAATCTCTTAACCCTGTCAGTAGTGATAAAGAGCCCCACTCAGCTACAAGGTTTACTGCAGTCCCCATCCACTCGTAGTACACGGGTTCGATCCCGTGCCTGTCTACCTATAAAACACCCAAGGTAGCACAGCTATTTCTATTTTATAATGGCTCAAATCAAATGAACAGTTTGGAGGTCACAAAGGAAGGGGTTATGTGTTTCTATTCTTGTGTGCGCGCGGGGAAAGGGAGGGCGAAGGGGTTTTGTCGGCCCCCGCAAGGCCATCAAACGGGAAAATACAACGGTTGGCCAACATATCTCATTTTGCAGCTTTGTGGCACATTTATAAGGCCTACATTTACAGCTCTGCTCTAACAGAACGTTTCATCCAGGCAGAACCTGCCATTAGAATTCTTACCCGTGCCTGATTTATCCCACATGTAACTACCACCAGCATTATAAGAAGCTGTAAAATGTCTGTGACGTTAACTCTGTACACCAACACATACTTTTGATAACCTGAACAAAAGCTCCAACCAACACAGCTACTGCTGACACTGCTTTCATTTTGTGGTCCCAGATTTTGAGGCAGTTTAAATCACAAAAAATGAGCAAAATAACTAGATTTGTACATTATTTTGCGTACAGTTAGAAAACCACAAATTATTGGTAAATGGGCAGCGTTTCAGCAAGAGGAGCCCCATTATTCAATTAGGGAGGGCAAAGCTATTGTTGTGCTTCCAGCCTTTTTTCTTATTTTATACAGTCCCTGCTTCACGCTGATAACATACAAGCCTGCGCCTCTTATTCCTCATTCCAAAACATTAGAAACTCTCAGTATACTAATCGATTTAATCACAGGCTTTGGGAATCTCGTTAATAAATGTGAACCCCCAAATACACTTTGAATAGCTTATAATGTATTTTTCCATCAAAATCTTACCAAATAGTGTCACTACAAGAGGTGATTCCTTTATTTATGGTCAAACCTAAGCGATGAAACTGCGTGAGATGTTTCCGTTACAGGTTTTGTTGAAGACGTGAGAAAGGTTGAAAAAGATGTTTTGACTCCGAGGAGCTTGAAAACCCGAACCAGGCAACAACCTTTAGTTCACCCTGACCTCTCTGCAGTGCCACTGTTTTAATGTGCTTTTCACAGGATGGAAAAACACTGTGTTTATTGTTAGTCATGGTTCTCAGTTGTTCGTACTCATGACTAATGTACCCACATGCACACAGATCACGGCAGTAAATTGTGTTATCACTGGGAAACGGTTCTCCATCTCCGCCCGGGTCAATACCGTGTCAGTGTCCCGGTATTTATTATCCATTTTAAGGTTTTGCTGAGAAAGTGTTGTTTTTTACTATGTCATCATTATTAAAGGGGATTCTGTCTGAACATTAAAGGGCAACACTGATTAAGAACATCCAAGTGTGTTACAGGTCTTGGGAGTACTAGTGCATGAGGATGTCATGCCTCGTCGGTCGAGGCTATAACAGTAAGGAAAGGTGCGATTTTCAGACCTTTGTAGCCCACTGCACTTCCCTTACTGAGCTCTTTTTTTAACTACACGTCTACCCTGAGATCACCAGTGTTATAGCAGTGCAACGCTAAACTGGTGAAGAACTAATTTAAATCATCATAAAGGTGTATTTGGGAAATACACTTGATGACATTTGAAGTATTTTTTAATAAATGATGAGAAGTGAAGTAACTAATGTTAACTAAGTTATTGAATTTGATTACAGAACATTAATGAAGTCACTATGTGCTGCAATCTTCACGCGTGTTAAAGCTGTCGGAGGACACGAGAGAGGGATAGTCAAATTCAGAAAAAGGGATACTACAATTTAACAGTTTAAAAATAAGCAAGTTATGGGAATAGTGTGCCGGGATTTTCCCAAATACTATTGTGAGTCACACAATGGTGCCTGACTTCAGATGGCAACAGTGACGACGTTAAGGGAGAACTTTGGACCCAGTTCAGAGGACTGGAACCTTGAACCGAGAGAGACAAAGAGAAACGATCCCAAACGCACTCCAAGAGGAATGCATGTAAAACGTAGAAACACACACACACACAAACACAGAAGTCCGGACATATATCTAACAGTGTAGGGAATTCAGTCTACATCAACAGGATGTGATACAAGATCCTCTTATAATAGTACATGGGCAACCAACACAATGAGCAACTCTGCCATCAGATCCAGGAGTGCACTGAGGAAAAGTCAAATATACCATAGAGTATGTAAACCAGGCTGCCATGCTCGACCCAAAACATTAGAAAAGCTGCTAAAATGCCTAATTGATCCACAAGGCATAATGTTGTTATTGATTCAATAAACTTGGGGTCATAATAAGACACATATTAGATTATGCATCTTATATGGAATCTATCTTCACTAAATTACCATCTGAGAGTAGAAAAATAAAATTAAGAATTGTTATGTATAATCAGAATTGATTGGGAAATACATCCCACTGGATGACCCAGTTTGGAAATGCTACGGTCAAGAACTCTCAATGGCTTGACAACAAAAACAATCTTTGAGCTGGCAACGGGAACAAGGGGACCACAGCTACTTTGGAATCTGTTTATGTTAGCGAGCTGAAGTCAACAATGGAGTTTCAACAGGCGCTTTTTTACCAAACAAGGCTAAACCAGAGGCATTCTTCACTTACCGAGGAGGAAGAACTGCATGAAATATGCAGGAAGGCATGACAACAACTGTGACAGGGAATATAGAGACATCATCAGTGGAGGGCTGAAAGAGCTCAGCTCGTACATTCCAGAATAAACCACAGCACGTAGCACTCAGTCCGTGCTCTTATTGTTGTGAGGTACAGAGGGAAAAACAACCCGTTTAAATAAGCACACCGACTTTGGGAGACGAGGTATCATTATGATTCAAACTGCATTACAAGCATCGACTTCGGGGAGGTTTTCAATACATTGTTTTCATGGTATAAAACCTCTTATCAGATCAGACTTTATAATAGATCCCACATTCATGAAGGAAGTGCATTATAGAGTGAGTAAGGGGGCAGAGGGGAGGTAGGTTAAAATATATTGTTTCCTTTCTTAAAGGTGGAGAAGAGATGTTTCAGTATTTGGACAAAATAGGTGGAAAGGAGGATCGCTTCCTACACTGGCACTGTTTCAGGAAGGAGATGGAAATATCAGTTCTGTACTATCATAATATTCTTTAAAGTTGAAATACATTAAATAAAATTAAATGTATTAGATGACAATCTGAATTATAGAGACGGTAGACTGTTCTAACATGACATTGCACAATGACGAAGAAAGGTTCTATCATGGAAATGAAACATTATTGTCAAGGCTTTTCCAGACGATCCTGGTCTGAATAAGATGCAGCAGCAGTGTCCCCATGATACACTTTCAAATAAGAGGTATCCAGTGAATGGTTCATATCACTGCAGCGAGAAAATCTGAGCAGGAAAAGTGAATGTGCACCACTATCTTAAACAAAAGTATTTTAAGGAAAGCACTCAGCCTCCGACTGCTCCATTGACGGCGGTAAGCAGCTACTCAGTCAGGTTGTAACTTTACTGAAAAGATGTGCACAAACATAAAGAAGGAAGGAGACAATGTCGGCCCCGCCAGCCCTTCTGAGGATTAACACAAGTTTAAAGAGCAGCACAGGGACGGGAGATATTGTAAATCGGATGTTAAATCCGCAGAAAAAAATCCATTAGTAATTACATCAGTAACTGTAAATTAACACACGTCCTAAAGTCTAAAGCACAGGGAAAACTATGGAAGCATTTCAGTGCAATCAATCCCTAGAATAAAGCCTGTCACACCGCCCACCAGAACAATCGGCTTCCATACACTTGCGTAGCGCCGTGTGAGAATGTGTGCAGCAGCGCCCTGTTGATTTAGTTCCCTTCACCTTAGGGAGAAAGCCTGTTGTTGTGTTCCAACACACACACACAGCCACCCACAAGCACACAACGCTCTCACTTGGAAACAAAAGTTGTAGAGTGGCTTTTGTTGCTATCTAATTGTTTCTAGGCAAACATCATTCTGCAGGAGGAGACAGCTAAGCCATAACCATGAATCAATGAGATGGTAATGGAGCTATAGAAGGCAAAAGCACACACTCATAAAAGTATGGAAACATTGCATGATAAACTTGTACTCTCTCTCTCTCTCTCTGTGCCTGCCTTCGTCTACGTTCTTGTCTCACTCTCTCCTCTATACTTAAGTTTCTGTTGCTGTTTCTTTTCATGATCATTCAGCTGTCCGTACAAAAAAAACAACTGACGGAAAAACAAACCAATAAAAGAGAAATCAAATTACTTTGTCGTCAGCTCACCTACATAACCGTTACCTCTGAAAGCAAATCAGGTAAATAATCTCCTCTGCTTTTAATTAATAAATTCATCATCCTTAATGAGACGGGCTCGTTAGGAGCTGTGGCGACTGCTCCGGGTCTAGTTTTTCTTTTGATTTTTGTTTTTCAGCTTCTTTTCCTTTTTTTTTTTATATTCCAACTTAATTTCCATCTCTGAAGCTCGCTAATTGCTCTCCCTTACTGATTTATAAACAAACACGTTTTCTCTTTCGGAAGGAGACGAAGAGATCGCCTCCGCCCGGTCACAAACCTAATGATGGTGAAATCTGAATTAAAGTGGGTCAGATAGAACTGTGTTGATACAATGACGGATGTGCTACGTTTCAGTGTTGAAAAGAAATTTGTTCAGATTAAAAGTTTGGTCAACAAAGTATCACCAGTGGTCTGAAACCAAAATATATTAATTCCAACTTCACATATGAAGAAGAAAAGCTATAAGTTCTTATAGTTGAGAAGTGGAGCGGAAGAATATTTGGAATTTTTTACTTGAGAAATCTTTATATGAAGAACTCGCAGATTAATTTTCGGTCTCTAAGCTTTCAGCCTGATCCAGAGGAAAGGAAAAATTATAAAACTCCTCTTTGTCCGGCCGTCTTCTCCTCGACATGAGTGAGCTCAATTTCAACTTTAAAATAGGATTTTCACCATTTTGGTGTACTTCATTAATTCTGCTCCTGAGACGTAGCACTCCTCTCGACTCAGCTCTCTGCTAATGTAACATCTTAACATGCATTCATATTCCTCTCAATGCTCTCATCTTTGTTTGTCGCAAAAAATCTGCCTTCAAGATGACAGTATGATGCAATAGAAGAACGGATTGGCTTATAAATGAGGCTGCACAGTATCAGAAATGTGCCAAATTCTACTATCAATTCTACGATCAAATCTCAAATTAGAAAGAGGAACATTTCAGATTAACGTATTATATGCCTTTATTTTGACACCTGGAACGAGACTATAGGCAGAGCAGTGATACTTCAACCATGTGACGCATCACATTATATAATTTAGCCTCTGCGCACTCGTTCGTTTCAAAATCATTCTACAACGGTTACATTTTAAGCACTGAGTTGGTTGGTTGTTGGTTGGATATTCCACTTGGTTTGACACCCAGTATGATGTGCAGTATCTCCTACAAAGGCCCCGAGGCCCCGAGGCACTGGAGTGTTTTGCCTGAGGGGATCCACTTTGTTCAATTATGGTCCTCCTTTGATATTCTTCTCATATTTGACTTTAAACTGGATATCTTACTCTAGTTCTTGTTCATTCTGCTGCAAATGTAAAGCCTGTCTGTTTTACTTTAACAGTTAGAAATGTCTTGTATCAGCCATGTTGTACTACAGAAGAAGAGTGGGAGGGACACGGGAGTTATAATGATCGCAGTCACTGGAAGTAAGTGGGCTGTAATTCAGAAGGTTGCAGAAACACAAGAGTTCTTGCAACTAACGATATTATTTGCATTCACACATTGAAGTTATTACAGTTTGAAAATCATTTATTCTACTGTACTGACTGTACTACCTGATGTGCAAGCACACAGTGTGTGTATATGTGACTTTAAGAATAGTCTCAGGACTTATAGCACGGCATGTTAGAAAAATGAATTCACATATTTACTTATTTTTTCTATGGTTAGACACATTATCAAATTGACAGGATGACATCCGGCAGCAGTCTTGGACTTGATTTCAAGTTAGCATATTAATAATCTTTTGTTAATATAGCATGACGGACGTGTTTGAGCTTCTTACACCATGACGCAACCACGGATTTGGATCTGAGAGGACGGGAGCATGATTCGGGGTATTTGAGATATAGTACCTGTGTCCTGACGAGCGAGTAAAACCTCATCTGAGTCTCATGCTCACTTAAAAAAGTGGATAATATCAGTCCTGTCAGCTCAATGCCTGCAGGAGTCATTCATATCACAGAGCACCTTGCCACCGACAGCCAAGAGGACCTTGATCACCAGACGGGCGCCATAAAAGCAGCGCTCACTCTGATAGCTTGTAGGAAATAACAAACAAATACACAACACCTACACACTGCACGGAGATGCTAGTATGTGTGCATGAGGTAATGGTGGTCCCATTATTATCTCATGGAGAGACGGAAAAGCTGAACGAATGCAAGGGCAGATGATGAGGCTATTTACATTTCTGTGGCCTTGGTACCCATGTATGTACGTGTGTGTGTGCGCGTGTGTGAGCTTGTTACCCTCTCTTGTTCGTGCCCTCTGCGTCGTGGGTCCAGTTCTTCATACGGCGGCACCATTCCCTCTCTCCTCGCCTGCTTGTATTCTCTTCTTAGCTGCTGGATCCTGTCAACACTGCTACACACACACACACACACGCACAGAGAAACAAACTGCTTTGAGAAACAAGCATTTAGATCAAACTGAAACTCACATGCATTTTGACATTTCTGTTTTAATGTAAGTCCAGCTACCAACCGAATGTCTCGAAAGACCAACCTCCGTACATCCACAACATGTTTGTGCGGGCAAGTTCACACTACACACACACACAAAGATCAATATCTTCCCTGCATCTGCATCTGTTTTTCCATCCTTTTTCCCTTGTAAGCAGCGAGAAAACAAACACATCAATCATTCTAAGAATATTCTTCCTCGCTGTTAAGAGCAAACATAGAGTACATCAACGGTGAACCCTGGGCACCCTTTTCGAGTCACGCTCCTACACACACACACCCCCACACAACAGGAATATGACTTGTCATATCACGCACACATGTGGTGATGTGCAGCGTTAAAACTGGAGTGTGCAATTTCATGAACCAAGATGAAGAAATGCACTGATATGATCTATGAAAACAGCATCAGACACTTTCGCTCCGTCTCCAGAACAGCCTGTGAACAAACGTATGGCTTCTGAGAGTTCATGCAAAGTGTTAAATTCTTAGCTGCATCATCGATACGCAGCACACGGCACATAAAGCCGAGGGACTATTAGTCCGCTCTTGAATTGTGAGCACATTTTGATTTGTAATAGCACAGTTGTTAGCAATAATGCTAACAATAGCCTTTTTTAATCCATGTGTCACTGTGATGTTTTAACAGTGGGCCAGCATTAAGGAAGTAATTATTTTCATACATTATTAATTCTATTATTCCAGACTGAGAAGATATTTAGCTTTGAAGAAACAGGTTAGAAAAAAAAAACAGTTGTGTGGCTTCACTTCCTTGTGGTCATTACACACCGACAGGATTGCGCCATGTTGGAACGGCCTGATAGTGCAGCATCTTACCGGGCATGATGTCACAGAGTCGATGAGCTATGACCAACACATGTTTGCAACTGAAAAAGCTTAATATTTCAAGTCCAGCGACAGACTCCTCTCTTTCTCTCTCTCACACACATACACACCCACACCCACACCCACACCCACACACACACACACACACACACACACAGAGGCGCAAGCAGATCAATCTCCTGCTGTGTCAGCCCAATAATAATTCTATAAATGTTTAAAATCAGAATCAGAAAACTTGGCATGGCTGTTAATAATGTTGGTATTAATATTTAAGGCCCCTGTTCCATTAATAACATAGTGAGCTGTGCCATAAATATACATCCATGTCCAGGATAATACAATATATCCTTGTCATTAAAACCTATAAATATTGTACGGGATAAGTGATAAATAAATTGCAATGCCTGAAGTCTAAATATGCCGTGAAACTGTTGATAATTCCAGGTCATGTAATTGTCAACTCCTAAATGTGCCATCAGGTGAACGTTACTCAGATTCTGACACAATTGTCAAAATTAATTTAACAATCTTTCACAATGTGTGAATGTAATTTATACAAAAATGAACAGCTACACAATGTAAGGGAACCTTTTTCAGAGTTGTTCTAATATCCCATTTAATGTGTGTGTGTGTGTGTGTGTGTGTGTGAAATAGAGAGAAAGAGAGAGGGAGAGAGGAAAAGAAGGAAACACAAAAAGGATACAAGCAGCACTCTCTGACAGATGTTGACCATCTGAAAAAAAAGGTA
>CAAKHC010000611.1:34173-45834 GCA_901007825.1 Macroramphosus scolopax
CCCCCCCCCCCCCCCCATACTCCATATATGTTGGATTTCATATGAGCCAGAGATAAAACCTGACGGATGAGGTTCTGTAAGAAGACATCCAAAAGAAATACAGGGATTGTTACTTAAAACACCTTAAAATTAACCCTCATGTACTCAATAGTGTAAAGTCAGAAAGCTCACAGAATAGAGCCCATCCACAAATCCAAAGCACTGAAAAAAGATAAAACAGATGGAAGCACGTAGATAAAAACAAAACTGAGAAATATAAGGACATCATCAGCCGTGTCTAAGTACAAAGCCTCTATATGACTCTACTGACATTGGAAACCTGTTTCCTTCCTTCTCGTTACCATAATTATAACAAATGAGGTAATCAAATAGCACCGCTGCATCATGCTGATATTTAATGACACTCTCTTAATGAAAGGACAGAGTAACATAATAATTGTGTTTAGAAAATATGACTACTGATATTAACTCTTCTGTCTTCAATAAGGAAGTCGACTGTGTACCTTTTAATTCTTCACGGTGACCTCAGACACCAACAATACATATAATTAGAACCCCTTCAAATGTGTCTATAGGACACTCTGTTTCCTGACCTTGCAATAATTTCTTCATGTGTTCCCCTGTTTTCCTTCCTTTAAGACCCTGTGTTCATAGCATGAACATGTTTTCTCCATGGGGGTCGGTTTCACAGAAAATCACTGTGTACAATAAACCAGCCACCATCTGTCCCTGTGTTTGATTTATCAATGTGCAGCAATAACATGGAAGTCAAAGAAAGAGAGCCAAAGATATGCCTCTTATGCCATGTCCGTCTCTGTGGCCGCACACATGCACGTACGCATGCACGCACGCACGCACGCACAAGCATAATAGCAAGAACATAAAATTCACATTATCACTGGCGCATTGTTTCACAAGGAATACCAAAGTAAGCACAGCTTATTAGCAGCCAGTTGGGATGAATGCAATACCTCTTGCTCTGTCATTAGTGGGAACAGAATGACTACTTGTGAATATTCATGAACTAACACCACGATCTGTATGGAAAGTGTACGGCTACCCATTTGCATGTGACGAAGATTTAATTAGAAATATGTACACAGGTTTCTTAAAAACCTCCATCTGCTGAAAACATAGTCAATTACTGAGTGTAATCTCTGCCCGGAGATGTAATGTGCAGTGTCGTCTGTGGGCGCTATTGATTCTTTTCATGGTTGATTTTGTTGAGAAACAGTTGGAAGGAAATGATATGTGCAACGACAACATATCATGTTTTACATACATTCACCAAGTGTACTGAAGGGGATGACTGCATGTCTCTCTAAATATCAGCTTCATTATAAAGACCAACAGTCAACACAGGGCCGGAAAGACTGTAAAATGTCAATAACATTATTGTGTGTTTAATAGCATTTATCTAACTAAGAACTACAACAAACACCGTACATCCACATGCACACAGACCTGTATCAGTAACAGTTAGCAAAGAGTTCAAAGGGCTGTTCCACACTTGTGCTTCTGAATGGCCCATGAGTAGGAAAACAGACGGACAAAGAGGAGATAATAAGTGCCAACATCTGTGACTCTCACTTCACCTATTCTTCCTATTCTACTGCTCCTCCCTCATCCCTCCCTCCGCCACTCCCTGGACACACCTCCCTTTGCTATCATTGGCAAATAGACCCCTGAGGAGATGGATGATTGACAGTGTGCAGCGATTAACAAGCACACGCAAGCGTAACACACGGAAAAGCGTAAGCGAGCTGACAGACACAAATTGCGAGCACATACACACACGCACACTTTTGATTGACAAGCATGACACAAGTCGGTGACACCTCAATGACTTCCTGTCTGGTTGTGTGATCAGCAGCTGGTGGTCCCCCCCCCACCCCACCCCCCTTCAATCATGTTCTCTGTAATTATGAAACAATAACAAGAAAATGAGTGGTCAGGAGGCACACTTCCTTCCACCATGAAGAAAACTTAAAGGACGGCCACCTTGCTGCAGTAACACTTTAGCTTTAGCTGCACCGGAACATGCTCTTTGCTGTTAGCATAACTGACATCAAGATAAAGATGTGGTAACTTTGTCAGGTGGAAAGGAAGAATAACAGAGCAGACAATCATATAAGACTGACCAGTGTTGGACTTTTCTCTGGAAGAATAAACACAGACATCTATAGGAAAATAACATTGAGCTTTCAATGACTTATAATAGTTTCTATAAGTGCAACACACTAAACTGTTTCTTGTTTACATTCTGATGGTTTGATTTTGTTTTCATTATATACATCATCTGCAAAATGTATAGTAGAATATATCAAACAAAAGATAATTTAATTACAACTGTAATCATCACTGACGTTTTTACCCTGTGAAAGCACACACATGCACAGACAGCTTGTGCATGTGTGTGCGTCTAATATTCACAGGTTTAATCCAAGTTTATTAACAATACATCACTGACACAGAATCATAACTGCAGATGATTTGGATTTCATTGCTTGTTCACGATCATAAAGTGTCCTGGAAAAGATGGTGGACGATGGCAACAGAGGAAGTCAATTTTCTAACATCCATCCTTTCATCTCTGCACCGGTAACACGTTCAAACACACGCAGACATACAATAAGTACAGACTTGGACCAGAAAGCCGTGCATGGAGCCGAACCATAATAGAGACCACAGTGTAGCTAGTCAGTCCTAATGGGCCCCTCTGTAGAGACGGGATAATGGTCCTGACGATGGAACATTCTAAGTCTATGAGAGGTGTCATATTATGACCAGCTGGAGAGAGCAGAGAGAGAGAGGAAGAAGAGAATGAAGGAAGTGCACGAATAACTGTAGATAATTTACAGAGAGCACCAGCAAGGACGATTCACAGTAACCTTGTGCCAACTATATGAGGAGCATCTGAGTGTGGGGCCAATGATGCCTTATCACAACGTGAAGATTCAGGATGTTTAGGATATTTTATTGTATATCACACACACACACACTCGCACGCACGCACACACAAACACAGAGAGAGACACACACAGACACACATGGGTGATTGACATGTCTGATTGGCAGGTGGCAGCTGTCCAGATGACAGAGCCATCTGTCCACTTTAAAGGGCATTTAAAAAAACAAACCCTTGCTAACAATGTGAATGAACCACACTAATTAAAATAGACGTTTATACACTCCCACCCCGTTTATTCATTAATCAGCATGTTAAAATATTACTGGTGCCTCTTCTCTACTATAAGAGACAAATATTTCCTCAATAAAAACAATATTTGTCTTTGCAGCTGGTGCATGGACAGAAACATACAAGTATATGGTGGCAGTAGTTGGTAGAGAGAGTGTCAAATGTGTGTCACCGCCTGAACCAAACCACTGATAAACAACCACTTTCTATAGTAGAACCAGAAGCCTTGAGTACCCCATAGCACCTTTCCCCCAGACCATCAGGCGACATAAAGTTGGCCTTCGGTGAATGTAACAAATCAGCAACTCAGCCTAGATTGAACTGCTGAATGGCACCAATTTTCCCTCTCTTTCTCCCTCCATTATACGCAATCAAATGCAGATAGGGAAGTGAAGCTTGAGGGAGCATAGAGAGAGGAAAAAATTTGAATGATGCAAAGATTATGGGGGTGCGGGAGATGGAGGATGAGGGGGAGGGTTTTGCAGAAATATGGCTGGAGAGGAGGAGAGAAAGATTGAGACTATCACGAGCCTCTAATCAAGACACTCCTATGGTGATAAGAGATGAGGTGCACTGGAGTCTAAAAATATTCATTGGGGTATTATATGGTTTCTTCAAGCAATTAAGGCTTGGAATAATGGGGAAATTGGTGATTAGATGAAAGGATGGAGGGATGTAAAGGTGCAATAAAGGAAGGGTCACTTAAACTGAATGACATATTCTCGGGTGTGTTAAGTGGGCTGTGCAGACCCAAATAAAACAGAATGATAGAAAGACAGAGGAGGACTGGATTAACGCAGCAGCAAGAGATTGGGGGTAACCTTCATTGAACTCTGAGGCTAGTGTTTGGATGGTGGAGGGATGAATGAGTAATCACTGTGTCATACATACCTCAGGTAACACACAATAAGTGGTGAAATCCCTAAAAAAATAGCAATGATTCTGACGACGTTTACATATAAGGCTGCAATAACATCAGTATCGGCCTCATCCATGTGAACACCGTCCCCCTGCTCCACCCAGAGCTCCTCCTGGGGCTGCTGCTCTGTCCAGCTCAGCCCCGACCTCATGCAAACAGGCGCTGGCACACAAAACCAGAGGAGAGAGAGGCTCATTCGGAAGTGACATCCCTGGACTGGAGCTAATTATCAGATGTAATTATCAGCTTGGTATAATGGGAACAATGGGAATAATTATAATTATATGTTTTCATCATATTTATCAGTTTCAGAGCTGAACAGCTTGAATGAGAGAATTAAAGGGAGGGTAACTGCCCCTAAGTGATCGTGCCCGTAAAGCGAAATGATACCTTTATACCGGGCGTTGTGGGGCACTGGTGAAGTCTGACACGGTTATTGTTCAAGGTAACGAACAGCATGATCGGAAATTTGAAAGCAGCCTGAATGGAAGGAAAAGGGCTCAAGCTTGATCACAGGAAGTCTTTGCAACAACCAAGCACAAATCAAGAAATCATGGTCTCTAATAGACATAAAAAGAAATCTAAAACTATTTGTGCAGCTTAAAGAATTGCAGTATTTAACTGGGCCCGTGGTGGTTAGTTATCGGACGTATCTTGATGTTTGAAGGGATGATTTTCTTCCTGTGCCGATATTAATCATTTCTGTCCATCATGACGTCACATTATCGTTTTAGAGAAATAGAGAAGCAGTTTTTCGCTTACGCGTTATTGAGCAATGAATAAAACAAACTCATAATTTTCCTCTCATTATTCTGACACCGATTTACACGACAACATAATTTTAACACCACAAAAGGGAACATTTGTTCTTACCGTAATCAAACAAATGACTTCCGCATGAGAGAAAGAAAGCAAAGAGTTGACTATATGAAACAAGGCATGGAAGAGTGGTCGAGTAAAAGACGGAGTTTAAAAGAAACAACACTGAACCTATTGAATACAATTAGTGTGCATTAGTTTAATTGCCTATTATTTCTCTATAAATAAAAAATCTGAGATATAATCGCTGTGATAAAAGAGGCTTTGAAATCTGGAAGTGTTTTCCTGAGGTGTTCTGGTTCATACAGGCGGCTCTTGTAAGTATATTTTGAAAGTAACTGCAATTTGTAGATCAAATTGCGCGCCGGTGTTTTTCTACAGATCTGTATCTATGTAATGGTCATGTGAAATCCCATTTCAGTAACTACCAGGGTGAAAAACGATGGCTTGATATTAGGCTGAAATTAAGGTACAAAGTACATATTGTTCCTCGAAACACACCCTGTGTGTGTGTGTGTGTGTGTGTGTGTCTGCGGTATGTGCCCATTAACACCGGAGGATATAGTGTTAAAGTTAATCACATGAAATAGTTCTGACGGATAATTTTAAGAACCTTTCAAAGAAAGTGGGACACCACTCTGAGAGAGGTCTTTGTGTGCCTTTGAGCGTGCGATAGTGTTTCTAGACGAAAGAAAAGACCTCGGTGTGTTCGAGTTTTAGTTTTTTTTTGTGTGTGTGTACTATGAATGTGTGAGGTGTGCAGGTACTGTGGTTTATAGATATTTGACAATTTCTGACTACACCTTCTTCTCTAACACCACAGTATGTAAGTGGAGGGTGTGTGGAGCGGGGGGGTGGTGCAAGCAGGAGGATTTGGGATACAGCAAAAAGCAGATTTTTTTTTGACAAAAAGGTTTGAGCAGGGCCCTTCGTCCTGCTGTAGAAACCATGATGCCCTTGATACAAGCTGCCTATGTCCTGTGTCCACATGGAGAGTTCCGGAATGAAGATATTCTTTTGGGAAAACTATTTGTTTGTACCAAGATGTACAAACAATTCTGTGCTTGTGTTTGCAGGAAAACCTGTTTATAGCCAATATCAAAATGTATTTTGTCGTCTGGCATATGGACACATGCATGCTGAGCAGGAACAATTTCAGTTCTCAATGTAAGTGTGTTTAATGTTGTGTGATTGATCCCAATCTGCCAAATTCACAGTTAAACAAGCTCTTCAGTCCTTTAAACAACGATACTGACTGTTTATAAACTGTGGTTTACTAGGAAAAATGTGAAGCAGCGTGTTGACGTGTTGAGTGTTTTAAATGTTGGAACACCAATATTATGATGTAGTGAAGTGGAGCCAGGTCAGCTTCATTTCTGTAGCTGATCAGCTACATTTCTGGTCATTTTCCAGAAGCACAAAGTTTGAAAATGTGTAGTAGGGGAATGTTGTTCATAATACAAACAGAAACTGATGTTAACCATGTGCCTTGTTGCTCTCTGTGAACTATCCCTGAGTCATCGACAGTCAAAGAACACAAATCAGAAAACTTTAGAGAAGATACTAAACATCTCCACCTCCCTGTCTTTCACACAAACATCCCTCACCTCAGCAGGGCAAAGCCTATTTTCTTGCTTTTCTTTTCGCTCTCTTCGGGCTCCTCTGCTTTCTTCTTGTCTTTTCCTTTCCCTTTGTTCTTTTCCTTCTTCTTGGTTTTCACTTTCTTTTTCTTGTCTGCTTTCCATTTCTCCTCGGGGTGATCCCCCCCTCCCTGGCGGGATGAACTGCTCGCTGGGGTTTCCCGTCCAGAACTCTGCTCGGATCCATCGTCTAGAGGAGACAAAGATAAGAAGGATGAGAACAGGAAGTATGAAAGAGGTAACAAAGAAGGAGTATAAGGACAGAGCTGAATGCATTGAGTTTCCTTACATCATATTTGTTGGAATTAAGACATTTAAACCTAAAGCTCGGACAAAGGAAGAACCTGATTGGAAAGGGGGATGTTGTAATTCTGACCAACTCCACTTATTTTCCTTTTCAACGGCAGGTCACATGTTCCTCACGTTCCTACACACTTAGATATCATCCGACAGAAACACACTAAACCCTTGTTGGTTGATGTTGATGACCCAGCATAGTAAATGAAGCGTTGTGGTTTAACATCCCTGTGGACCCAGATCAAGATAAAGAGACATAAGACATAAGGTAACACACATGAAGTTAGCAAATGAAGACATTCAGGAGAACGACAGAACTACTCAACGCAGAAATTAATCAGAACTGACATGAGACATCAGAGCTACTGACTCAAAGCCCCAGGAGATCGGATCAAGCACAGTGCATCAGTTACACTCCAACCCTTAAATAAATACAGGAATTGTGCACATGGACTATGAAATTGTTAGCAATGATTCGCTCCGAATCTCCAGTGGTTTGCAGGTAAAACTGTTAATCCACCTCTCAGAAGCTCAGAAATGATGGTCAATGTTTCATTTTGACGCCACATTTAAGATAAATAATTACAAGTAATTGCATGATGGTAATTTAACCTCAGGGAAAAACGTACCGAACGGAGGAAGACAGAGATTACTTCAGAGAAATGGTCTCTGTCAATTAACAGCAGCTCTCAAAGTGTTGAACATTCAGAACGACGGTGACAGATGTGGCCACTGCATGTGTGTGGTGTTGACATGCCCTATTAGTCCTATCCTGTGTGTTGCGTAGTGATCTGAAACAGCCCGACTCATTACTCCAGTGGTGACTGATAAGAGTTTGCTGCTAATAACACAGCTGGGAATTGAACCGCACCTCCCAGTAAAACAAACCCGCCAGCGATCATTTAGCTCCTGGAATTAATATTTAAAGCTAATGCCCAACTCAACATGTTGGAAGGCAAAGCTGTTGCCTAATGTCTGTGTTGACACTTGAAGGTGTGGTGGACTGCTGGTATTCCCCCTCGTCTTTCTGTGCCTGCACAAGTGTTTTAGATGAACAAGTTGCACATGGAAGTAAGATGTAAGAATCTATCAATCACCTGCATAAAAAAACATCCATCTAGTTCCTGAGGATCTTCAGAAGTCACACAAACTTTCATAAATCATCTGATATTGATAAATATGCATGCTGACACACTGACTAATGTTTTGGCTGGTCGCTTAGCAACCATAGGGGGATAAGGGCGATGTGTGGGAGGAGAGACAGGGAGTGTATTTTGTGAAAAAGACACAGATTTTCTCGAATGAGTTGTTCAACATTTGCAGCCATGCTGAGATACGGACTGTGGTTATCTTTTGCCCCCCACTGCAGAGGGTCGCAAGACATCAACACGAGGACTCTGCAACAGGGATGCAGACCCAGTGGACTCCCGTAAGTACCTGAGGACCAGCATATCAGGGCTGTGTGCTGTGTGTATGGCAGAGAAACATGATAAGCATCGAATAGTCTGGCAGTTAAGTTATACTCTCCTATGCTTATAAGGTACGTGCATCCAGGCCAGCTCTGAAGGGCTACAATCCAAAGAGGTTCATATGCATATAGCTCCATATGCAGTAAGTGTTTAACTGAGACACTGTCTGTGAACTATGGAATGTGAGTTATACAGAATTTTGCAATTACAAAATATGGAGAGTAGAATGAAAGAAGCAGCAAGTGAAATAGAGTACATCCACATTGTGCAAAAAAAGTGTTGTCCTATATGTCCTATAAACACTGCAGTGATTATCAAGACCAAAATTAGTTGCTGCAACAGCACTGAAAGTGCAACATGCTACAACATTTACAATGCATTTCAGTATTGCATGATATTTTTACGATAAAAAAGCAATCACATAGTATAAGATTGTTTTATCTTTGTGCAAACCTTGTCTGTTTTATATCAAGACAATTAAACAAGGTGTGTGCACCATTTGTTGTCTCTCTTACCATCATCTTCAGGTGGCCCGTCATAGGATTTATCAATAGCTGCCCTGAAGCTCTCGTTGCAACCTCTTCCTCTGACCATATTCGGGCGAGGGCGGTGGAAGGGGAGGAGTTCGTTTTTTCTGTTCACCTCTGACATGGCGGTCTGCAGACTCTCCAACGAACAGGACTTTTTCAAGCCAAGTGTCGGGCCGAGTCCCACTGGAGTCGATGGAGCTAAGAGGTGAGAGAAAAAGAACAGGAAGACGGACAGAGAGACAGACATGAGAGGTATAAATTTAACAGATATGTGTGTGTTGAATCTTATACAGCCACATTTGACATTTATTATCAATATCTTATGGAACGAAGTGCCCAAGAAAAAAATAGTTCATTGTAATTCTACTGCTAGTAACACTTAGTAGAATTGATATGTCCATGTCACTGCTCTTGAAACTGATTTTTCCAAGGTCTGCTGAGGCTGTCAGAAAATACGCCTTCCCTGCTGTGTCTTGTCTTTATTGGGTTAAAACGCTCGTGTAAATGCTGGCATGGGGCCAGAAAGCCCATGACATGGCTGGACTCTGAAGAGCAGTGCCGGAAAAAAAAAGCACTGATGCAGTAAGCTATGGTGCTGTTGAGTTTGTGATGGATGTGAGGTCTTCTTTACTGTTACAGGTTCTCCATCTATCTTTACAAGTACACTGGAGAGATACTGCTGAGGGAGGGAGGGATGTAGCAGATGGAATGATGAAGAGGAGAGCGATGGATGAGAAGACAGAACCATAGTGGAAATATTCAAAGGGGACTAAAGCAGATATTAGACTTGGTGTGAAGATTCTCATCTTCCTGTAAAGTTCACAAGTGGTTAAAAATATACAGACATGCCAACCTTGCAGGTTCTGCAATAAGAATGCAATGTAGCAATAGTTGCTATGCTGCTGCAGAGACACAGGCACAGCCAATGAAGACTAGCTGCTTAGTTTGGAGCCAGTCCAGGTTCAGTCTTAAAATGTTCCATGTGTGACCGTTTTCTGATAGTATAACAAAGACGGAGAGAAGGTGAAGTGTCCTTGTAATTCAGTTTACCAAGGTGTGCAGTCTAAAACACGAATGGAAGTGTGGGGACAAAAGGGATGCGAGGAACAACCACAGGGAAGTTAAGTTCCCTCTGGGGAACACCATGGTGGCAGGGAGGAAGACAGAAAAAAGTGGGAAGTCCGGGCTTGCTGCCAGCTCAAAATACTAGTAATCATTATACACACATACACACGCACACACACACACACATTTTGAATTCCTTGCTGGCTCTGGCTTGTCGATAAGATGGCACTTTGATTCATGATAGTTAAACCAGAATCACTTTAGCTAATGATTCCCTATACACATGACTGCTCCTGGAGTGTATATGTGCGTATACGTGCGTGTGTGCGCGCCCGTGTGTGTGTGTGTGCATATTTTGTCCTGAGATGTCCAAAGATGAGCGAGCTGATGTGACTTTTACATCTATTTAAACAACCATTAAGCAAACACACCCACACACACACACATGCACACACCCATACACTTTGTAATATGTTCTCCCATTCCTGGTGGCAGTAATAACACACATGGAATGTATGCACATGCATAATGTAAGTCGGCTGCAGGGGGAAGAAGAAGGACAAGGGCCGTAGACACTTTCATCTATAACAACAGTACACTTGACATTCATTTGCATACTGGAAAAGTCAAAATCATTTAAGTGACTTGTGATTCATTTATATTGAATCAACCGTACACACTATATTCTA
Source organism: Macroramphosus scolopax (assembly GCA_901007825.1). Lineage (NCBI taxonomy): Eukaryota > Metazoa > Chordata > Actinopteri > Syngnathiformes > Centriscidae > Macroramphosus > Macroramphosus scolopax. Next base: position 44,801 of record CAAKHC010000611.1, read on the forward strand.
TATGCAGTGTATTAGAATCCCACCATTCGAAAAATGAGGCGTCGCGACACAGTGCAAGTGAAGGAACACTCAGATTCCTTAAGGTGGAATAGGAACATTCCAGTGTGACAGAGGAATGGATTCACTACAGTAGAGTCAACTATATAGTCTCTATACTAGTCTATATTGTCCCACTGAGAGTGACCTGTCGACAGACGTCCACCCAAGAGACATTTTGAGGAGTGGAAATGATGTTAGATTGTATAAAACAATCCCAGACGCCATCTTCCTCCATCTGCATTTTCCACCAAACCAACTCACATACTGTCATTTTATGTGACAAATGCCAACTGCATCGCATACTTTAGCAAACCAAGGGAATTAGTGTATTAGCTACCTAGCATAGCATTGCACAGCTAATATAATGATGAATGCTAAAGAGGAATGCTACAGAATTCTCATGGCATGTTGTTCCAAGTGTCATGCTTGCCAGCTAAACTAGTAGCAGCTGTACAAATGATGATGTCTGGTGTTGAAGGCTTCATGTGCACATTCAGATGACAACACAGCTGGAAACAAAAGGCTGGAAACATTTCAGGTATCACTGTAGTCCAAAAAGCCAAGTAACAGTATGACACAAGGATTGATCCACCAGTGATCAATTAATCGACTAATGACATCAGTGGTCTGTCTCGCCAATGTCATGTTAACGTTTAGCTTTATTGTCGCAATAAATTACATGATACAGTGAAATGTTTAATAGGTAATTAAAAGTTTTAAAAAGAAAGAGAAAAGTAGGTTTCTTAATGCCATCAGTGAAATACATTTTTGCATAAGAGCCTCCCACTCGATGCCAAAAGTCAAGGAAACCCATTTAGCAGGAAATCCTATACAAACAAACACTATAATAGTGTAACTTACTGTGTAAAGTCAACGTGACATCATGTTACATAATATTTGTGTTGACATGCTACCACTCTCAAACCTGCCAGGCTAAACATTATTTATTCCTGAATGCATCTGCATGAGACAGCAGTCATTAGTCATTAACTTCC
>CAAKHC010000614.1:1038-42805 GCA_901007825.1 Macroramphosus scolopax
CAACTCATGTCAAACTGAATGACAGCATGAGATCAGGGGGAAAGGGAAAGCGATAATGTCCCAAAATAGAAGAGACAAGGAAAAGGGAAATCAACTTTTTTTTTCGTCAAAGGAGAGGCAAGTTTAACACTCTCATGGGAGAACATGATGCTCTTAGATGAAAAATCATAATAAATATACTGCCAAACTCAAAAACCCATTATTTTAAATATCTTTTGATAGTAATCTGCTAATATTGCAGATCTGAAACAGAGATTAGAGAAACTATATGCTGACAAAAGGCAAAGCCACAGCCATGAACCAGGCAGAGCGAGACATGGTTGATGAGGGGCAGAGAGAGAAAGAAAGATGAGCCAAACAAAGAGAGAGCAGTATGGGGACAGGAAGAGAGGGAGGAGAGAGACGGGTGAGGCGCAGCGGAGAGGGTCACGGGTTGAAGCAGACAGAAGAGAAAAATAAGCAGAGAAAGGAAGAGATAAAAAACGGGCCAAAGAACAGCAACAAGTTGGACAGACAAGGGTTGCTCATGAAAAAGAAAGAAGCCGCTACTGGTTGACATAAATGACCAGATCATGTTTTAATCATTGGAATAACTAACAGTGCCTTTAATTAATGAATTCCCTCCTTATCTGTATATACATGTTAAATTCATATTAATAATATCCATATAAGCTCACACAGGAGAAGAAAAAAGGAGATGTGACCTATATCTTCTTGCATGTATGACCTCACCAGAGAAACATATGGGGCTAAAATAGGTGGAGGGTAAAACAATAAGACAATAAGAGACAGACATGTTAGTAATGAATTAAACTGGGGCAGGATGACATGACCCTCCCCATACAGACACTCCCATACACACACTCACATTGTGGGAACGAGGGCAGGAACCGACGATGTTAAACATTCAACCCCTCAGGCCTTGTGAAATGCCTCCAGGTCTTACTACATCCCTTCTGTCCCCGTCTTGCCTCCTCCTACTCCACACCTTCAGAAACATTCAGGAATTACCTGGTTCCAAATATAGCGTATCCTCTTTGTTTCCACAGTAACCATCAATTTCAACCTTTAGTCTCATCACACACTCCCCCAGGAGGAATCGAAGCAGAAATAAGAAGCATTTGTGTCTGTTATGGCAGCCGGATCCGAGGTACTGAATGGCCTGATGCAGATCAAATTGGTTCAACCTGACAAACAGGAAACCTTTTTCTTTGAGCTGCATCCATTGAAGTGACAGGTCAAACATGTTTGCTAATCTCATTCGTCCAACTGCCAAACTATTAATGCTTGCAACAAATTGAGATGGAACTGAAGCGTAACACACATGGACGACGAAGAGGTCAATGTATGTGTATGTACACAATGTACAGGATTCCTTCTCCTGTCTTCACCATCTCTTCTTTGCCTCGAAATAGAAGCAGACTATATATATATGACAGCTCTGCATCATAGAAATAGGAACATGTACTGCTATGCAGTGAACAGTGCAAGTGAAAGGGTTGTAGAAGAACAAATAAGAGTGAATGAGTCAACCTCACGTCCGATATCAGCTGATGGATTAAAGAACGAAAGGGGGAAAATGGAGGAATCTTTACAATCCCCTCTTCTTCCCAATATGTCAATCAGCTAATGTTTTGTTATGCAAACCTTGGGTACAGTATTTGATTCTCACACGATGCAACCTTCCACACAAGCAAATCCACTACAGAAACACGTAGGTGTGCAACAACAGGTGCAATAGATTCTGGCAGGTAGACCGGTGAGATGAGCACAGGTGACTCGACAGGAGGAGTTAAGACAAGTTAAAACAGGCCAACCCTCATTAATGCAACACATTACACACAAATACAAGTGACACATTATATTTCCTTTATCTGGCAGACACATTTAGCCTGCAAGGGAATGACTGATTAATAGACATTTCATAAAGCTGATTTATATATGATCATAATTAACATTATAAATATTTGCTTTTATGCTGCTTTTTGGAACAACCATCGTGATAAGTTTAGGTTCCAGAACTGAAACTGCAAAAGTCTAAACTAGCAACAAAGCAGCTGCTGATTAAGCTTCCTGATAAAGGTTCTGTAGTCATGTAGCATTCAAGGTTTAGTGGTTCACCAACAGATGTTACATGTTATGCAGTCAATGATGCCAATGATAACAATGGAAAAGATAAAGTTAAAGATAAATGAAATGGCATGGGAGAATTCAGCTCTACTTGTTCCTGTGACAAGTCTGTGTGCGTGTGTGTGTGCTACTGCTGTTAGATTATACGAGTGTATGTGAATGAACGCAGCTCGAGAGTAATTGTGATTGCTCTGACAGGTCTGGGGTATCTGCTTAGATGAGCTGGATGGAAAGTCGGCCCTGCAGTGCTGCACCGAGCCACCGATATCACTGTATGCTGTGAGAGTGGGTGGTCAACTCTTGAGTAAAGAGCTGGGAATGGGCCTTCATTGCTGATTAGATGTGAAGCACTGATCTGATGTCGGTTTGGTTAGTCGCTCTGTATGAAACTGCATGAAAATAGGAGACGAGAGCTGTTCCTGGATGTGAGTGCAAAGGTCAGATACAGACTTCCACCATAAGTCAAAACAATGCCTGCTTTGCTCTGTTTATGAGCCCAGGAAAGGAAATATGTCCAAGAGACTCTGTGTGTGTGTGTGTGTCTGCATGTGTATGTGTGGCTGAGTCATATAAAGAAAACAGCTGCAGGCATTCCTGAGACGCCTGAGTAGTGACAACAGCCAACCTGGCGGGAAAGAAGGAAGGGAAAGAAGGAAGGGAAAGATGGAAGGGAAAGATGGAGGGATAGAAGGAAAGCTAAACAAGGAGCAGGGAGAAGAGGGAGAGAGGCAGTAATGCTGCAAGTGACTGAGGTGTAATTATTTCAATGTACCCCTACTACAGAATGTCTAATAAATCAAGACATGGAACATGGAAGAGAGTGAAGTTATTTAAAAACAGAGTTGATGTCATTTAAAGTTGTACGAGTTTGAAAAGCATGTACTGATGTTAGGGACTGCTACCACACTACGTGTCAAATGAACATGACATCAGAGGATGGATGGGGCAGGGCGCTACGGCCCATAAATAACATAAATGAGATTATCATGCTGTTTTAGGAAGAAGACGATTGAGTCAAAAAACTCATTTGATAAAGGTTTACTGAGGTAGTAACAAATCAAGTGAGAATAGGGTAGTTTTCTCATACACTTCTTTTTGCAGCTAATGAAGTTGTCCCCTGCTGGCCATTAGACAGAATGCAGGCTACAGGCACTAATGTATTGGCTTCAAAATTCTATGTAACAAAGTGAAGAAAACTAATGCTCGTGTTGATCATTTAATTCAACTTGGTACTATATACGTAAGATGTTCTATCCTCACTATTATTCATTATCACAATAACTGGCAATGAAGAAAGGAGAAACCACTGGACTCACTTGTTCATCTTGCACTGCAGTTAGACTCACTGATAAGTCACACTGTTGACTAGGAAAAGGTATAGCGATCAGTTAAGTTCATTAGAATATGGTGGGCCGCCATGTTGGACATGACAGTGCCAAAACCAAGCGACGCCAGAATTGCAGTACTAGCTAGCTAATGTTCATTAATCTTGCTACTCTGCACTTGCCACCAGACACTAAAGACTACATTTCAAGCAAGGTGACATTAAGTATAATCACAGTTATGTCTCTCTGTATATTAACCGTTGATTGCCTTTTGGTATTAATCACACCTGCCAGCCAATCAGAAAAGAGTATTCACCAAGATCATTGTATAAATATTTGCGCAGTTTTCCCCTTTAACATTGAAAATTTACCAGGATACTGTTGGACATCTGCTCAATGATATTACTGAGAAATAATGAGATACAAAACTCCCTTCATGCACTGAACTTTCTGTGATCTTACCACTGACAATACTAAACACATATTCAGTGTGAACCTTTGCCCATTTCCAAGCGACCTCAGTTCCCTTTCTCACACAACTTCTCATCTACTTTCTCCACAAGCTCAGGGAGGAATTAGACTACAGGGGAGGAGAGAGGAGGCAGACGCCACCCTTCCCCATGAGACAGACAAAAGACCAAGAAAGCCTCACAGCAGAGAGAATATGGGAGAGACAGACTGAAGGACGTGGACAGCCATGGAGACAGGTGGGAGGGGGAGAGGGGGATAGAGGCAGAGCAGGGAAGAGATAGCCGTGACCATGAAGAAGCAGGTGGGGGAGGAAGGCAGTATGATCGACCCACAGTGCCAGAGGCAATTGATGGATAAAAGAGCATGTGAGAGGATGCTGGACGGCAGGGCTGAGTGCCAAACACACAGACATCTGAAATTAGGGGAAGGGGGAGGATGAGAGTTTGTGTTCAAAATTTCAACAGTCTCTTTTTGATTTTACTGCTCACAATATGTGGCTACACATTGTATATTAATCACACCATGTTTGGTTGTATTTTAAAGAACTGAATCATGTTCCTATCATTAATCTTGCAATTCAATCTGTCGTCTGTGAAGAAAGTACTAGCATGTGCCTCCAGACATCCTGCAGCCGTAGACCAAAGGCAAGTCATTCTTTATGTGCTGCAAAGCAACAGTGAGTGTAGCCAGGGAGGGAAAGAGAGGGAGGGTAGAAGGGGGAAGGATGAAGAAATTATTTTCCAACAGTAGTTGTTTCAATAGCAGGGGCTATCTTACGTGAATAAAGAAAATGTGCATGTGCGCATATAATTTTTCAGTATCTTTGCTCATTAACCTGTTTTGGAATTTCCGCCTTAGGTGCAATTTTCATTCAATATCATATTTGTTATATGGAGAAAAAATTCCTCCTGGTGTCAAAGAAAAAAATAGTTCAGCACATTCAATGCCAATACATGCTGAAAATCTGCTGGTTAGTTTTTAGCCTAATGATGCTAACGCCAAAGCCGGCAAAAATAACCTCCTTGGCGGAGGTAATAAATACATTGTATTCTTGTGTTGAATTCATATTTTGATTGATTCAAAATCTCGTTGAAGAACCAAACTGCAAGCAAAGTATTGTGAATCAAGCAATGAGCTCAATATATAACTACATCCCTACGAGTCACACCACTTCCTCAGAAACCCGGACTGACTCGACATAGCTCAAAGCAAGAACGTGAGCAAAACTGTCCTGAAAGTCACTGTGTGATGGCAGAGAGACACTTCTGTGTCTTATCTACAGCTTGTAGCAGTTCCTGTGGTAAGAGGAATGAGCCTTGTATGGTGTCACATGCTGCCTGTATGGATTGTCCTCAGTGTTCTTAAATGAGCATTGCTGAAAAACTAGGCCACAGTGAAACTACTGCTGGAGAACAGTTAAAGGGTCAGTTCACCCAACAAAATAAATTAAAATAAAAAAGGGCATTCTGTAGAGCGGATAACGCCGCCTAGGTAAATATAAAACTCACGTGTCTGAAACCCCAAATGGTTTTATAAATTGGGCTGTTTTTGCACCGGCACACAGACAAACAGATGCAGGTGAACAGAGAACCTCTTTCTGAGGAACTATTAACACATCTACTGCTCTTCATCTAGTCATGCCGTGTTTTATTTTTTTTTGTATGTACGACAGCATCTGGTAAAACAATTACATGGAATAAGAGGGAAAGGAAGGGGGTGAAAAAAAACAAAAGGTCATGACTCCCCACTTGAAATGCGAACCACGGATAGAGCAATTACATGGTAAGTGTCTTAAACACCAAGACCACCGAGGCGTCTGAGTTTCAGAGACGGTGCCCCAGTTGTCTGGATAATCCACTGTCAACACATTACAACTTATCTAGTTCTTCAAAAGAAAGTAGTTCCACTCATATCTTGACTGTGAGATGAAGTTACATTATGATGCAACACAATGAACAAAATGAGTTCATTGTCTAATGCCGTTTCTGGTAACCAACAGCTGACTGAGAGCAACTGACACCTGCAAGTTATGCATTTGCCACCGTCAGTGTGCAACAGGTTCTATAATAAAGGCCGTGAGCATTTGTGGGGAGAGCATTGTGCTCTGAGAGGACGCAGGGGAGACTGACGTAAACACGGTGAATCTAACAGTTAAAGACAAAGCAGGGGGCCGCATATTAATGTGCCACAAGAGCATCCTTGAAGGATTCAGTGCCTCCAGCGTTTGTGTGTGTCAGAATATAAACAGGGCTGACAGCTATGCTCAGGTGTGGCTTGAGCAGCAGAGGCCTGAGCAGCAGGTCTGTTGCTCCGAGTGTGTTTTAACAGGGCCTGCAAAAACAAGTTCAGCTCACCAACAGTGATTATAGGTTTGCAGTGACATTAGTGACTCCGGATCACAAACTTATCCAAGCAAACCAAGACCAGATGGCAAGTGAAATATGTCCTCATTTATCCTTCGTCTCCCCTGTTTACATTTACCTGGTAACTTAGCTCAACATCTGTCCTTGACGCAAGCACAGTTCTGTCAACAATAAACAAGCAGCTGTTTTTTAATATTAAAATTAACCTGTTAATTCGTTTCAGTTTAATCTCAGAAATCTGTCAAAAATGACTATGTGTAATTCTGTTGAAAGCATACAGCTTTGCACAGGCCAAATCCAGTGCGATATAAGAGGATGAGAGAAACCCATTACCGAGTTTGGTGGCAGGCAGAAAGAATATACATTAGAAGGGAAAAGGGCTTTTAATTCAATTGAAAATACAGGAGGTTTGGGGTCTGTATTTTGATGGGATAAACTCAGGTTATATAAAGTATTTAGGTTATGGACAGATCTGAGCCTGATTGAGTAACCACAGCTTAATGTTCCCAACAGTTTAACCGAGTGGGAAAGGAAAAAGCCTTTCAGTCCATTCCATTACTACTTAGCCTGATATAAATTGACAGCCTGCACTCAGTTAATTGTCCCAGACATGTCACTCTCACCCAAAGTGAAAATATGTAAAAATGTTGGAAGGAAAGCACATAAGGCAAGAGGTTGTGGCTCAGGTCGAATCGGAAGGTTTCCTGATTTGATCCCGGGCTTCTCCAGACAGACATGTCCCATCATCCCAGTGCGAAACAAACAATACGTGTTCGAGAGATACAGAAATATATCCTGGGAAGCCTTTTTGAAACCATCACTAATAATATGACAAATCACAGACGTGATTTCCGGGGGCATCTGAAACATGCTTATAATAGTAATTCAATTTCTCTGCTTTTTAATGATGTTTTATTCTGCCGCTATTGACGAAGAACTGTAGATCATAAAGGTAGAGAAACATTTGGATTTTGGGAAAGTTTATATTAACTTCAGAACGGTTTAAAATCAGGTTTCGGAACCATGTAGCCTTAATGTGAAAAAAGTTGGTACAGGAGAGATATTTCTGCAAAACAGACTTCCCACTTTCACTTCGACCTTCCCATGAATGTATATGCAGGAGTAGGATAAGCACAATTTACTATTCTGCGCCCCTGTGGCAGACGGAATGCGGTTTAAGTCATGTGATGTCTGTTCGTACATACCATGACATGTTTGTAGGTGCACACTGTGATGGAATTATTCCTAAAACAGGCGCCAACGTGTTAATCTGCCCCTCTGAATCAATCAATCGACATATGAATATTGAATTCTCCTACAAGTCTAAAATGGGAGGACTTAAAAAAAGGTTCACCGTCCTGTAAGTAGCCAGCTGTGTATGGAAGCGGGCGGGTGGTTAAGTGTGTATAAATCATTCATTACTAAACTATGACCTTATCCTGTTGCCAGCTGTTTCTATGACAGCCCAGCCTCCAGGTAACACACCAGGAAACAACGATCCAGTCCTTCCCCACAGCTATCTATTTGTCCAACACAACACTGCATTAAGCCTTGCCTGGAAGAAGGTAAAGCCAAGCGTCATACTGACGAGTATTAAATAACTGAATTGACTCGTGCAGGGTCATAAACCAAAGTTGATGGTTAACATGTGACAAAGGCAAAATAGAAACAGAGGGAAGTCCCAATGCTCTTGATAAAGGTTCATATTGTGTTCAATTATTGACACTGCAAGCTGGTAGGAGTGCTCATGAGGAAACCATAATGCAGGACTTTGTTTCATCTACAAACATGTGCTCTCAAAAGAGCCTAACTGAATTTGTTGCAGCACAAACTCGGCCAGTGAAAGTGTACAACAACTTTGCCCGAGTTACTGCCTCAAACAGGAGGAAAACCACCAATGTAATCATCCATGTTGTCTGAAAATCACATCACTCGTGTTTACATTGGCAGGAAATTGTGGAAATATGACAAAAAAGTGCAAAACGTTGATTTCCCCCTCAAATAAGGTTAAAGAAGATGATTGTGGTGTAAATTTCATTCCTAATCTTTCATGAAATTGGTAATTTCTTTTAAAGAAGCTCAACATCTAATGTATAATAATGATATTCCTGCCATATCTTTATGAATTCATTTCCACCTCGCCTTCAAACCATCCATGCAGGTCTTAGTTCTCAGGCGAGTTGAACCTCCCAGTGGGCCAAATGTTATCAATGTAACTTGATCTTCAACCCATAATAATGAGAGATTGTGAGGGGACTTCAATAAAATCCAGTCTATTTATATCTTAGCAGTCACACCCAGTGTCTGATTCACAACACAAACATGTGAAACCCACACATATAAACTTTGATAAACAATGATTGTACTCTGATGTAATGAGTAAAAGTTATTCTTGCAAGTATATTTAACTCAGTTGAAACAAGTATTGAAAAGAAATTATACATTTTCACTGCTTTAAAAATGAACTTTACAGGGATGCACTTATCACTTGTAGATGGTGATAAACAAGTTGGTGCATGACAGCAACGGCATGAAGGAGGCAGTGTTAACTTTGTGTGAAATGATTTAGTGTGTTAATCATGTTAAGCTGTCAGCTGGGTAAGATCAACATCGCTTATAAAGAACAAGTCTTTTCCTAATTATCCCCAGCGGAGGCTCGCTCTTGAGGTCTGATCATACCTTAAAGGGAAAATAAGAGGGAGGACAAGAAGGAAGGGAGACAGGAGGGCAGCAGCTGGTGTGTCGTTTGGAGAGGACGGAGGAAAATTAGCGGGAGAGCACAGAAAAGAGGGAGGGGCCTTGACAACAGAAGGGCAACATGGTGGATCCCTTCACACTCTGACTGTTGCTGGTCCCCAGAACCGTGAATCAGAGGGGGTTTGGGATTGCACTACAGAGGCGAGAAAATGTTTCCTTAGCAGCACAAATATGCCTCTGAATGGCACTGAAACTCTACAGCACTACATGAACTATGAAATGGATAACATTCTCCGAATGCAGCGGGCTGCTTCTTTAACACTGATGTCAGACATTGCTACAATGTCAACAAACAGTACACTTTCAAATCTGAGGCAAAGGCTCTTGCATCTGAGATTTTAGCAACACATGGTTTGACAATCAATTGCGCGCCTCTCAGTATAAACTAGTACAGTTCAACAGTAGCCCACATTAACTGGATTGCATTTCAGGTCTCATTGGTACCTGAAGCAAATTATAATATAAGGCTGATTTCAGCCTTGCAAGTGTACACATAACCGAACTGGGGCTTTCTTGTTGCTGTGCGAGTTCTAGAGAACCATGCCTTGTATATCCCATTAAGTTGGCCAATATTGCTTTGTTCATGAATTGTTTACCAGCCAACCCCCCGCTGAGGGGAAATCACCATGGTTGAATCACCATAATGTGTGCAAAAGGATGAGCCCATTGTACACATTAGGGTTAGCAGGGTGGGAGGTAAAATAATGTAAAACATTGATTTAAGAGGAAACAATACTTTATGAGCTCTAATGAAGTGCGAAGGGTCTTGTACACACGCCTCATCAACACCCTATCAAAGCAATAACAGAGAAATACATATGTAAAAACAAATAATAGTTCTCGTTATTGGTAAAGGGTCAAAGTTTTCAGCCAAAGTTAGAACAGTGAGAGATTTCTGTTTTTGTTTTGCTCCTCAACTCTTTAATCCTGTCAAACTTTACTATTTCCTGACTATTGTCACCATCACACCAGCTCACATGTACTCCAATATCTTGTTGAATCAGGAGAAGAGTACATTCCCCAAATTGAGAATCCCTCACAGAGATAACGCTCTCTGATTTCCGTGTAATTTATTTCTACTCTACCGGAGACCACTTTGACTTTTTGATTCAAGAACTAAAAGCAGATCTAAAAAAGGTTGATGTTTGGAGTGTATGCACAGTATTATGAGGCAGGTTTGCATTTGATTTCTGCTCGAGGTGAAAGATTCACCAAAAGAGCATCAAAGGAATTATGTCAACACGAATATCAACTAGACTGGCGAACAACTGTAGCTTAAATAAATTAATAATAAATTCTTAAACTAGGTTCTCTAAATTTCTAGTTAGAAAAGTAGCTCTAAAACTATGCCAAGGAATCTTGAATTTTAAGCGGATAATTTATTTAATAATCTTCAGGCAGCTCCAGAGAGAGTAAACACAAAAGAGGTTGTTTAAAACAGCATGGCAGTGCTGAGCGCTCAGATCGATGGATATGTCCAGGGGCCCTGGTCAGTGCCATAATGAGGAAGGTCAAGGGTCAAGGTATGTCAGAGTGCAAGGCTGCTGGTGTTGACAAGCCAGGCGAAGCCAGGCGAAGCCATGCGAAGCCCTGTGTGAGAGCGAAAGTGAGGAATTACTGCTGTTATATAATGAAGACATAGGAGGAAAAAAGTAATGCAGATCCAAATTGATGCCGACATGTGGACACAACTTTAGCATCTGCGATCTATTCTGCCTTATGGGATGAAAGACAGACCAGAGCAGTAAAACGTCTGTTAACTTTATGTTGTGGCCGAGTGAACCGCCCTCATGTACTTGCTCCTCTACATCCTCCCAACTACGCCTGCCTCACACAGAAAGCAAGTGGAGTTCACTGGCCAAGGGTGATCGGTGATGTCATGACAGGGTGAGCTCAGTGCTGCTGGCCTGTGCGAGTATCTAGGGAGGAGGAGGGGTCCTAACTGAACCTGGAATGCAGGGGTGCATTTCTATGAGGCTATGTGAATTATGGGATGTTTGCACAGTGGAAAAAGATGTGAAAGAAAGATAAGACATAGAACAGCTGCTAGAGCTCATACTAACTATGAAGCATGCACATGGTTTACCCAGAGAAAAGGAGACTTCAGTGTGCATGTAGAAATCTGCTCAAACACCCGCACACCTTCATTGAAGAACACCATAACACAATATAAACTAGATTCTACCGCCCAGTGTAGCTGATGGGATGTGATGTGAGGGAAGGATGAAGAAAATGAACTCACAGTGAATTGAATGTTATCTGGGCTGGTAATGTTAGACAATACATCCCATTGTGCTGTTGCGGCTGTCGAGGCTCATCATCAGCATAATGCCCTTTAGAATAACCCTTCACTCCATCCTCCACCCTCAGGCCCGAGACAGTCCTACACTCATATGAACATTGCTCATCAAAGAAGCAATGATCCGACTTCAAGTGTTCTTTCAAAAGGCCCAGATGGGCCTTTGATGCAGCTGATGACTACAAGTTTGAAACTGAAGGAAATCTGGGGCTGCAGTGTTAGAAAGAGGTTAGCTTTCCAGACTTCCACAGCATGGTCATCTCTTCTTGACGTAGCTGATTTGAATTTTTAACAAGCATTTGTATAATTACAATCCCGACATGTCCTTGGCAAGCACCCCTTAATCATGTAGCGGAAGTAATGGCCACTTACTGAGACACCATATGGGGAACCTGAACTGAGCCTATTACACGACAGCAGTCTGGCTGTGTCCAAAACTTAAATGTAATATTTTACTTTCCTATAGTAGATAAAAAAAAAAAATAGAGATGCAGACAGTGACGAGCATTTTCAAAAATATCAGTTGTATTTTTTAAGGATGCTGGAAGAAGCAAATATACACCAGGAACTGCTTAAGGGACTTGAACTCCAGGATGAACGGATCAGATTTCGGTGGCAGCTAAAGATCAAGGTCACGGTTATGTCATGTCTGTCACAATCTAGTGAATACAATATATCAGGAAAAACCTATAAAGAATTTCAATACATGTGGCACAAACGTCCTTGTAGACTAGAGGATGAACTGATGCGGATTTGGTGGTCAAAGGTCAAGGTAACTGTGACCTCACAAAACATGTTATTGGCCATTATGCAAAAACAGAAGGGTTCACGTAATAACTTTTACTCTGTTCAGTCTTAACTAAAGTATTACCGACTGCGGACAGACATGGATGTAAACTGCAGCTGGACTGGTGAGCGGAAGCATACAACAGGGTATCTGAAGTTGTTTTCTAATTGTTGGATTATTGCAATAATTCCATTGAGGGTCAGACAAGCACATATTCAGAAGAGCCAATATGAGGTTATGATCATGTGTTGAAATTCTAAGAACTATATTCTTGTGAAAGACTGCACCACATGATTCGGAGAAAACAGTCTTGTTAGACCACATTGTTTTCTAAACAGATGTCTGACACAAAAATCAATTGAGAATATTGGATTTCTATCTCTTAGTCTTCAAGCGCTGAACTGTATGCGTTATGTGGATATTTTCTGCCTGTATGGCCACAGGGCAGCACTGAGAAAGCCTACTTTGTGTGAATTATTGTGTCCTTATGTCATGGTAAGACTTATGGGAAGCACTCCTATGCATTCCCTGGAGTGTCTGATTTGTATGTGGGAGCATAAATGTTGTTACGTGAATATTTGTATAGAATAACCAGAGTGTGTCTCTGTTGTCTGGGCATTTCCAGAGTACATACTCTGGAAATGCCCAGACAACATACTCGTGTGCAAACCACACAAGCAACAAACGCCACCACATAATGTAGAGAAAAGTGGCACATCCCCCCGCTACTTCCATTCTTGTCTCGCCTCTAACCTTTATGAGGAAGTGTGACGCAGTTGGTTTTACACTTCTATCGGGCATGTTTAATATTTCCTTCCTGTGGGGGCCAACAAATGGCCATGGGAAGAGTTTTGGGATGCACTGTCGACCACACAACTAGAATAACGCAATCTTAAATATAGAAAAGGATCTCTCAGTACCAGTTCCATTGAGGCATCTAATTTCTGCGAGCTCAGACTGAAGATGCCACAGACTGGATACTATGGCTGTTCAAGAGCACCCTAATGTTGAGTCTTGATGTTAAAATACACCACAGTCAATCACTTTGAACTCCTACACCTACCACATGTAATAGTATGGATAGCAGTCAGAGATTATAAAGTACTGTAGTTCTTAAAACTACTTCAAAAATAGACAGATGTCCTGAATGATTGCTACCATAGAGTAGGACACAAATATTCTGGTGGATCACGATAGGACCTTCCACTATAGAGAATCCCGTCTGACGCCACCCGTGTGTCTGAGTCTTAGGGGCAAGTCGTTGCACTTTAAAATAATTTCCAAGGAAGAAGCAAAGCTCATCATCCCAGCAACTTCGTAACTGCATTAAAAATTGTGGTGAAGCTACAAATTATTTTCTCCTGTTTCTGGACAAGTACAACATGTCGTGTAGACAAAGCAGGGAATACTGGTTTCCAGTGTTTCAAACCCAGTGGCCAATGAGAGCACCATCTCTCCTTTTAGCCTTTATGACAAAGATCAAAAGTGAGACCCTGACCTCTGTACATCTCCCTGTTTCCTCTTTGTTTTCCTTCTTCATTGATCAAACTTCTGAGCCTCCTGTGGGCTTGGTCTAAACAAATAGAATTAGTAACCTGTGCAAATAAAATGTAAGAGCTATTGTTTGTCTCCTGATTATTGCAGTCCTGAAGTGTTATAGGAAAAGGACATGACCAGTATAGGGCTGAAGTAAAGTAAATTGGTATCCTGGTCCAGGCAGAATAACTATCAGGCTCCAACTTCCAATCAACAAGTCTTCCAAATTAGTTAGTGGAGCAGACAAACAAGCTTAGATGGAGCGGTTTTCAGAATCTGTTTAATTTCCATGAGAAGATTTCTAACACAAAGCAAGTGTTATGGAATAATTATGTCCATTTAGTAGCTAAACTGTCAAGCCCGGGGACATAAAAGCACCAAAGCTAAAATTAGGACTGGTTGAAGTGGCAAGGTAATCCCGCCCAAACCTTTTACAAGCAGTCAGAAAACATCCTGCAATTACGCAGCACAGCTACACTCAGGCTGTGGCTCATTTTACCGACATGCAAAGTTTCATCACTTCCTGATACAAATGAAAGGGAGAGCTATTGAGCATCATGTGTGAATTTCAAATAATCAACTTCTAATAATATTTTATCGACTCACCTGCAGATGATTGCCATCATTAATCTACCAATTGTACTAACTGTCAGAATAGAGTCATGAATTTCCATTACAATGTCTCAGAAATCCCCAAAATTAAGGGATATAGAATTAAGGGGGAGAGAGCTGTGGGTTCTGTGGAAATATTGATATTTTAAATCTCAATAGCCGAACAAACACAGCCCACCCTTTGATGAACGAATGATTGAAGAAACCCAGGGCCTTGATACTGTGGTCCTGTGCCTCCGCCGACAGCCAGGTCTCTGGGAAGCAAAGCTCTTTGCTGTTCCTGATGTAAGGCTGGAAATAGATACATGATTGTCCCTCTTTTACATTTTCATGTGCACCTGATCTTCACTTGGCTACTTTTGATTGGGGTAGAGTAATATTAACAAGACAGTATGCTTGCAGAGCAAACAGGTAAAAGGGTAAGGCACAGTCACCTGTATGGAAGTACTGGCATCTGTTTTTGCATGCAACTCCACACTCGCATGTCAACTTTGACACTTGCTTAGGCTGAATGTCAGCAAGTGGAGCTTTCCTGGAACAGAGTGGAGTGGTAAGAATGTCATAATTCTCATCCACATCTTTATTCCCTTTTGCAGTCTTTAACACAAGCTTGAATATGGATGTCAAAGCCATTTTACATGCTGCTTGAGAGTGTGTTACCTGAGCACATTATTGTTCCTTTTAAAATACAAAAGAAGCGGTCATTCTGCTTGCTAATGCTCTCATGAACCAATAATGCCTAATGAGGGAGAAGTGTGTGTCATGTGTGTTGACTAATAACAAACACATATTTTGCCAGCGTGCACCTGCCTTTTTTTTCTGCATCACCACACACACACACACACACACACACACACACACAACACTGACTGCACACATCTACAGTACGACCAAGGGACTCACATCGTGGCATATATAAAAGAATATAGTACACCACAAGGTGACTGGATCCCCTGTAGCTCTGTTTGCTCATCATTGAGAAGCCTCTAAGGGGCCCCCAGTAAACCAGGAATGATTCACGCATTTGACAGCAGGTCTTGTTAATGCACATTAT
The DNA here is from genome assembly GCA_901007825.1 of Macroramphosus scolopax. NCBI lineage: Eukaryota > Metazoa > Chordata > Actinopteri > Syngnathiformes > Centriscidae > Macroramphosus > Macroramphosus scolopax. The sequence goes on from CAAKHC010000614.1 coordinate 16,373, forward strand.
GATGATGATTTTCTTAGGGGTTTTCAGTCTCCCCAATGCACAGCAATGGTACTGTATTGCTATACTTGCGTACAAACTTGTTCTCATATGTTTGCTTCTTAAGTCCATAAAACAATGAAACAGGAAAAATCCAATTAGTTTATCTGTTCAGGACTGTGGCCATATGATGGGGTTAACATGTACATATTACTTCATATATAAGTCAAGGGTTGGATAACATTGGTTTTCCCATTATTTATTTTTAGGGTGTTTGAATTAAAAGGACTTTACAAACAGCACTAGCCAGGACCACCCAAGATCCTTGACAAGACAAAGGGTTGCAGTTCAATGCAGGCAAGTTAAAGGATATAAACCGTGAAGGTTTGTAGGACATTAATCAACTTACTTGTATAGAGTCGTTTGCCATCGTTGTCCCAGTTGCTCTGTTTTCAGCCAGCCCAGTTGCGCAAACAACCTATGCACATTTGGGATTTGCCCTTCTCGTCAACCTATCGTCGCCTTTCCCAGACGATAAAATAAATGGGGATTGAAAAAAGGATTGCTTATTCGTCCCGAGAGTGAGATCTCAACTTTATACAAACAGCCTGTTGACACAAAGGCAGTCAAGGGGTAATCCGCATTGTTGGCTTGCCTGGCCGCGCCTGAAATGATCCTCCCTGTCCGTTCAACGTGTTTAACCAACGTTAGCTCTGTCTTCACTTTAAAATGTTAAAAAGGGGTTCACCGTCTGCGTTTTTCAAGAGCAGAGTGGCCATTAGCACAAAGGCTTTCAATCAAAACTAGTAAGCTCCACAGGCATTGTTCTTCTTATTCATTGCGTGCCATTCAGAAGCTAGAAAGACCGGCTGAAAACCACCGGCCGCGCTCCTCCGTCATGTCCCGCTGATAAAGTCACGTTCACAGCCAACAAACAATGAGAGACAGCCACTTCTTCCCTCTCTTCTTTTTACCGGTAACATCCGCAAGCACGCCTCGGTCTCTTGTCTGTGTCACATGCCACACAAAAAGCCGTCTGTCAGTCCTCCACAAGCCGCTCACACGGTCCAAACCAAGCACGGTGGACAGCGAATCTTTCCATTAAAAGCCCTGCTGAAGCCAAATACACGCAGACAAAAAAAAATGTCTCTTTCCCCTGTGGTTTACTGGATAAGCAAAGGCAACATCTCGTCACATCCAAACACTGGCGGGCGGGGAGCACACACCACTTGTACGATACACCCAGCGCGCGCCCGACGCTAGAGCAACGCCGCCTGGGCATTCATTGGTCCGGGGCTGGGCGATGGGGACGCGCCCGGATGTGTCATGTGACCACACACTCGCTGTCAAGTCGACTGTAACTTATGACGAACCAACTGTTGAATAATAAGGACAATAACTGAGAACATATATTGGTTACTTTACTTAAATATCATGTTTTAAATTTATTATCTGTATTTGATTACTTAGCGATGAATGTATTCACTCTAATCCTATTTCATTGAAAAAGGAGGGACTGTACTTTCTAAGTCACTGCATAAAGTACAATTCCTTAACTGAATTCCTGTCCTTCCCCATGTTTTTATTTTCAAAAAAAGTGAGTGCAACGCATGTCCGTCATTATATTATATATTTAAATATGTTTAATACATCGCTGTAAAAAAATATGCTACATAGGTAACGATGCACCACCTTCTGAAATTGTTATTAGCAAGTGTGATCATAATCATAACTAAACATATTGCTCATCAATCAGTCATCATTAATGCTAGCTATGGGGCAACCTAGCTCAGGAGATGGCGTGGCCTTCTAGTAACTGGAACATGACTGGTTCGATCCCAGGCTCTTCTGATGTTTCAAAGTGACATTTAGCATGACAACAGTGAGCGCTTTATACAAATTGACTATTTATAATTGATCACAATTAGCCATGCCATTAGCCATTAGCCACACTTTAACTTAAGTAGTGATGTCCGATACTTTGTGCACTTCTTGAATTTGATCACTGACTTAACTCGTGTCTTCTATGACTCTTCTGATCCACTGCCTTCAGGAATGCTTTGGTGGCCTGCACCTATGGATAACAACAACAAGGTTTCTCTTTATTGCATGGCATCAGACTTTAAGCAAATAAGGTAAAAGAGATGACACAATTTTTGTATTTAAATAATGTGTCTTCATAATATTGGACAGTAGTGGAGGAGGCCCTGATATTCAGATCTTTTAGAAGTGGAAATAGCATGAAAAGAAAAAATCAGTATTAAAAATTTGCTGCCGTATAAGGTCTACTGTAGCTGTTGGTGTCTTACATCTTTTCATTCCTCAAAATCCATTTTTTCATTTCTCAAGTTAGGTCAAGTTTTAGGGAGTGAAATCTCACAGTAATTTATGACTACTTTGGCCCAGATTTCACATTGGTTGAGACAAAATGCATACATTCTTATTTGTAAACATGAAATGCAGCCTATATGTAAGAAATGATATACCTCAGATCACTGAATAAATAAATGCAGCATGTGCTTGAAAATCATTTATTCTTCAACAACTTCACCCAGCTAAATACTCCACTAATGCACTCCAAATGTTTATGTAATATATAAAGTACAATTAAAGTGTTGGACTTTTGGGATGCTATATAAACTGTGTGATGTAATACCTATGGTGCAAAGTGACAATCTATACCAACTGTAAATGCTGATAATCCATGTTGCATCTCAAGCCCTCCCTTCTGTGGCATGATCCTTTGCCTTTGCAGACCAACACTAGAAAGAATGACCTGAATATGAAATATTCAAATTCTCCAATGCTCCAGTGAAATTGATCTCATTCAACAAAAATGATTACAATGCGTTGCAAAGTCTGTGTGTTGGTGTGTGGGTGGGAGAAACAGAAAGAGAAAATCATTATAGGGTTAGGTGATGTTATGGTGGCATGAGTGGGCTTCATTTGCATAACTGATTTGTATAACATAAATTCAACAGCAGAAAAATAAGGAGGCTGTGAATGAGCAATCCACGATGGAAATCTGGAATATCACAATTGGAAAAAAAAACAAAAATGCAAAATGCTGAGTCATTTACAGTCAGCAATAAGTATGAGTCCAGGTAGCGAGGAACTGAGTCAGTAAATGACAGCAAATTGTACTTGTATCCACACTTACTGATGTTGAGGGTCGTGATGATTAATTGAGGGAAAAATCTCTGCATGAATCTTATTCTCAAATAGTCAATTTTGTCCTCGTAGTTGGACTGAAATGTTTCTTTTACTACATTCAGTAAAATGCATATTGAAATAACCTTGTGTATATATACACTACAGGAAAAAAATAACAGAGTAAGATGAGGTGCAACATAACATACATTGATCAAAGACTTAATAGACAAACCATATATTGCTGCTGACAGATTTTCTTGTATTTTTCTGATGTGTTTTGAAGAGAAGTTGTATATTGTATTGTATATGTTATTATAAGTATCTGACTAACAATGTACTAATAAAAACTCTAATAATGGAGCAATTACTACTGACCTCTAGTTTCATAATATAGTAATGACAAATGATTTAATGAGTACAGATGGATCGAACCTTAGCATTGACTAGCGAGATGGTCCCTTTTATATTGATTTTGTATGTCTTCACTTATGACTGCTCATCATACCAAAAACAAGACATTTGACAAGACTGAGGAAGACGTCACCTATTTGATCAACTATAACAATTTACAGCTCGATATCTTAATGAATTATACAAATTGTTTATATTTTAATTCACAAGGCAATTTATTATAATCAACATTTAAGTTAAAAAGGAAGTCTACATAAACTTTTGGTTCAATGTTCAAAGTGATTTTGGAATTAATTTTTGAGACAAGGACCTTTGACCCATCTCACTAGGTCAGCAGAAAGCTACATGGACAGAGCGTCAGGTACGTTTTTCCGAAATGCTGCCAGCTAGCGTTTAACTATCATAAGACAATTAATCAATTAACCGATGCATTATCATATCACATAAAATTTTGTTATCGTGTGTTCTTTCGGCCATAAACGAATTATAGTTTTGTATACTGTACTTATGGAATTTCCTGTTAACTTGTTTTGTTCGCTAGCATAGCGAAAGTATGCACCGGCTAGCTTTAATAAGCGCGAGGTAAACCGTTAGCATAACAGGTAGCATAACAGTTAGCCAATGACAGGTGTCAACCAGCCCTCTGAGACGATTTTTTTCTTTAACAGATTTGACAGAAAACGTACCTACAATAGAGAACATGACCGATATTGGAGTTCAGCTCACACCAAACTCGCCTGGACAGCCAGTGTTTGACAGCCACCGAGTGCAGGAGGACATGGGCGGTCAGAGGGAGCCAAACGCCATGGAGAGCCTTCTAAACCAAAGGCCCCAAGGTTTTGATAGTCTTACAACTGTGAAAACGTGTTTACCATGTGTTTGATTTTAGGAGTCAAAAGATAAATTACCACGATTGGACAAACAGTAAAACAATGTTATGACTTAGTTATTAAATACTCTTTCAGAAGTGGTGGGGCCCTTAACGCTGTTGGCTAACGTTGCTCTGGCGGCACCGTGTGGTGACAAGGCGCGCTGCAGCTGTGACTCTTGGCCCTGCCTCAATCGGATGGCGAGGCACTTCCAGTCCATGCAGATGAAGCTCCAGTTCCTACTGAGGGAAGTGGAAGACTTGAGCATCCGTCTTTTAAATGGGTAGGGCCTTGGCTTCGGCACTGATGTCACCCAGGGATTTTTTTCCCTTTTATGAATTTATTTTGCATGTTCTTGCAGGCAAAGTCATCCAGAGAGGGGGGCTCTTGCTGCTGGGCCAGGTTTCCTCAGCACCCATCAGCCTTACTTTGATCACCTGGAATCCGCAGCTTGGACAAGCATTTCCTTTGACATCTACACAAAGGTATGCATTTATTTATTTATAAGGCTTGGTTCACACAATTCTTAAAGGCAACTCCCTAAGCAGCTTCTGGATCAGGCGGATGTTGAATGAGTGCTGTTGGGTAGACTTGCTGGTATGACTTATTTGATAAGTGTACAGAAAGGGCATCTGTCAGCGAATTCCATTTAACATGTTTATTTATCTATTCTTCTTTAGGCAAAGGTTAGTGGTTGTATTATCTACAGTTGAAAGAAATAACACATACAATGAAAAGTCTTATCTAATATAAAACAAGAGTCAATATGATCAATAATCCTAACATATCAGAACTAACCAAAGTAGTCAGTTGATCAAAATACCCTAGCAAAGTAAACATAAGTAGCATGAAGATGTACAATTACTCACTGAACACACTTGGAATTCAAAGAAAAACAGATCAGACAAAAGGCTGAACACAATCTACTGTGGACATTTGAACACCTGAGTTAATTGGTCAATCAACACACCTGTGCCTGCTACCCAGGCAAGGCTTCATGGCAGAAGTCATGTGACCTCCAGCGTTTGGTTCTCCTCTCCTCTTCTAACAAGTGCTTTATCATTCCTAAGCATCTGTGGGTTTTACACATTTTTCAATTAAAAGAATGTTGAGAAAGATTTTAAAAATCAGGTATTCCCGAGCAGTTGGAGATTAATCCGTTGGCATTTTTAGATAATCAACATCGGGCGATGCCTACGCTCACAAGGGATTATAACGACACTGTGCACTGAAATGTTTTGTTTATTTATGCAAGATTACCTAATTTTCCTTCTCTCTCAGAAACAAGGAGATGTTATCTGAAGAGATATACTGTTAGGACTGCCCTTAAACTATATATCAATCTTACGTGTTTTCTTTTTCTTTTAAGTAATATTTTTTATTTCATTTGGACTTCAATTGATGCATGTTTTTTATTTCAAAATAAGTTCACTGCAGAATACATCTACGCAAATTGACACAATAAAGACATAAGTGTATATTGGACATCTGCCTGCTTGCTCTTTAATTATTAACCACTGATAAAGCTCTTATTGGTTGACAAGTATTCCTGAAGTATATTGCATATTGTGTGAAATTTGTTTATGTTTAATTGATTTTAAATGATGTATAAGTGTGTGCAATGAGAATTCCTCTGGTTAATCATTTGCTATTGATCCCAGTTCCTGCATAAAACAGCATTAGTGTTTACTGTATGAAAACCGAATGCTTTAAGTCTGTGTGTGTTTCTGTTTGTGTGTGTGTGCGTGTGTGAGTAGCATTTGCAGCTGTTGAATTTCTCTCAGCAGCTGTGTGACCGTTGGGAGCAGCTTGTGTTGACCTACGCCAGCCACAATCTCCTCAGTTTGGATGAGACTGAGCCTAATAAGTACACACACACTCCTCTTTTACACTTGTGTACACACGCACACACACACGAAAAACTGAGTTTTCTGCTGAAATGTTAGTTTTTATACTAACTTTTAACGTTTAAAGTTTGAAATCCAGAAATCTAAAACAAATTGGTCTTCTTTTCCTAATTTCTGCCAAAATATTTAATCGACAACTTTCTCAATGTTATCTAGGTTCATCACAAGAGATATCATACTTTTTAGTCCATTTAGTCAAAGTTAATGTAATAGATGCTGTGCTTACTGCACAAGAGTCGGTATGCTGCAGAGGTGTTGGCTGAAACAGTTGTCCACTAAATACTTGTTTCTCCAATAATTCATGGATGTGTAACTCTAGCATAGCTGCAACCTTAAATACTTCTAAATAAAAACAAATGTGATATCCAGTCATTCCTCTTTACATTTTTAATGCAACATTATTAACACAACAAATAAATCCAACCTGTGAAATGTAAGTAAGTAATTCCTGCTTGATTCATATTGGTGTTTTCTTTGTCAATTTACGGTATGAACCTCTACAATCAACCCAGTTTCACCATGTCTCACTGTATTACCAGCGTGTCCCACTTCTGCATTGGCCACATTCAGCTTGGCCGACTTAAGCTGACCATGTTCCGCTATTGTAAGCCGACACCGTACCTGGCCCGAGTCAACACTGGACTGTTCAAGCGCATGCGCTGGAACGTGGAGATCCTCTGTGATGGGCAGCCAGCAGATGAAGAGCAGGGTGGAGGGAGTGGGGCGAGAGAGGCAGACAAAGACCAAGACACAGAATAGTGAGCTTGGGTTATATCTCCTGTGTTTATGTCCTCTCTTCTTTTTTGTTCAGCATTATTATTAAAACCCTCTACTAACACTGCATCTCTCACAACACCTCTGATCATCACCCTATTTCTTTACATAATACATTTTCATCTGGTATTACTGCTGAGTTTGTGCTCCCTTTTAGTTTCTTTCTGTGCTACGAGGATATTCTCAATGAACCCGCAGAGGTTGACGGGGCCAGCCAAGGTAGCAGCATGGTCAGAATGTGGTCCATCGGTCAGTGGGTGCAGGTGAAGCCTGACCCCAACACAGAGGACATCTATGACTGGTATGCTGATTTCCGTCTCTTCAATGATTCCTCTGTGTATGTTATGTACAAGCTTTTATTGAAGTAAACATTCCCACACTCATCGCTGTCTTTGAATTGAAACAGCAGCAGTTGCTGCAGATTTATGGGAGTCACTTCATGATACGAATCTCCCGTTTCACATCCCAAAGGTGATCTATTGAGATCTGGTGAATATGTTTGCCTTTTGAGAACACTGAACTCATTGTCATGTTCAAGAAACTGATCTGAGATTATTTGAGCTGTGTGACTTGGCAGCACTAGAAGTAGTCTTTAGAGGATGGGTGCATATAATTTATTTTTATTATTATTATTTTTCGGACTATTCTCTGTAAACTCTAGAAATGGATGTGCCCAAAAATCCCAGAAGATCAACAGTTTCTGAAATACTCAAACCAGCCTGTCTAGCAGCAAAAAGTAAACAAACTTCTTGCTCCCATGCTGATGTTTGGTATGGACTTTAGCAGATCCTTTTGACCATGTCTCCATGCCTAAACGCATTGAGTTCTGCCATCTGCTTTAACAAGCAGGTGAAAAAGTTGAAATAGTAATAGTATGTTGTCAGGCTGATGGTTGCCTGCATTTCTTTTAGGATCCTGTGTGATGTTCCTGAAGCCAACTACAACAGGATGTTGTTTCTGGGCAGCGAAGAGCCAAACCACTGGACCGCAACAGTCTACCTGAAGCAGCTGCTGGTGTCACGGCAGGCAACAGAATGATGCGTTTAGCTCATAGAAGATATCGTCGTTCTCTCAAGCATGTTCTAGTTATTTTGAGAACGTGTCTAGTTGATGTGAAGATTCTTAAAACAAATTTAAGGTCGAAACTTGCACTTTGTCATTTAAGGCGGTTTGTTCCTGACCCTAATTTCTCAATTTACTTAAAAATGTGACATTTCCAGCCAGAGTGAAGCCTTCACTCCCAGTTAGTTCAAACAGTTTCATGTGTTTCATAAAGTGGAAAACTGAAGATGTCAATACACCAGTGTTTGTCACAGCAAATGGTAAAAGACAGTAATGTTGTTGTCAGTCAGGTTTTATAAAAAATATTTTATGTTGTACACTGATGTTCACATTTCTAACTTTAATATTGTTTAATACTTTAACGTGTGTTTAAGGAGTTTAAGTATTTTGTAAAATACATTTTTAAAAGTTTGCATATTTTTGATGTTTGGTTGTAAAGAAGTCCAGAAGAAGTATTAAAAAAAACATTTTATTTACATGAAATCTTGCACTGAAATAATTACACACAATCACATTTCTTCTTGCAGACAGTCGCCAGAAAAATCCTCATTTTAAAGCATGTTGCCATGACAAGTGACTTCATTTGACAGGTTTATCAAGCGATTTAAATTAGAACACAGGCCTCCATCAATTTTCAATAAATTAAAACCCCACATTGGAGATTATTTAACAACTGAGGCCAAGTAACAAATACAATATGGTTGAGGTTCAGCCTGCTCGGATCAGATTGAACCTGTAACCAATCAGCTCATCAGCTCTCTAGACATAAAGAAAGGCAGTTCTTCATTCTATCTCAATAAAAAAATCTATATATGACTCTTAAAGGACTTCTATACTTCTATATCTCTAAAGTACAAAATGTAAGTGGAGTTTCCCTTCATTACAGTGAGCAGTCGTTACAACAACTTACACAGAAATGTTTACAAAAACAGACATGTTTTTAGAAAGCACATTTAAAAAGTCCAGCCTTTTCAAAAATGCATTGAGCATCTCGTGTCCGGCCTCTCGGTGCAGGAATGCAAACACGGACAAAACATGAACGTCTGCTTGTTTTCAACTGCTACACATAGGCTTTGATAAAAACAGTGGTCAAACTAGCCAGCGATGGTAACAAACAGTCTTCTCTTCCGTGTCAAGGTGTGAGAAAGGACAAGAATCATTTAAGGTTGACTCCTGAAGCACCTCAGGTTCATACATGGGTCACTGCTTTAAATTAATTAAACACAATTTTAGCAATTTTGTTATCAGACACTAGAGGGCAGAGCTGCAAGTGAATAATCCTGTAGATAGAAAACAACAGACTGAAGTTGATGTGAGTAAGTACATGATCTTTCTCACTTTCTTCTCATGCCGGTTTTCAGATTCGTATGCCCTCCTGTTCAGATTTATATTTTACCTCAAAGAATCCCTTAATCTTCAGACCTGTGACAAAGTGGAGCTCGATAGAGCAGCACTGACAAAAACACAGTATCCAGATGGACAAACATTGACGTACGGCACAGATATAAACATTTACAACAACTTTTGTACTGCAGATCCGTTTCAACAATACTACATAGGAAATACCCAGAATAGCCTTCACGACTTTCCCTTCCCCTCCCTTTTAATAATCTTTGTCCTTATAATCACAGTGACCTCTGACCTCCACAGCAGTATCAGCTAAAACCCAGAGATGGTCATTGTGTTCCAATGTCAAACCAGTGACATTGTCCAGTGCCAGGACCAGTCTAGTAGGCACTGAATAATTACAGTCGGACTGTGACTGATGTGACATCATCTATAGTGAGAGCATGAAGAACCCACTACTCTCATGACAAACATAATGTGGGGCTTCTGTACGCAGAAATCCACCTTCAGCAACATTTCATATAATCATTAACAAATCCAATGTATTGCCACACTTACATGCACATTACTAATACCTCATCAGTGTTTGGGAATGTTTGAAGAAGATTCTGACCGTTACGAAAATTTTAAATCCAAATAGCTCAACCAGAAAATATGTTTCTCTTCAACTATAATGATCTCGTTTCTATTATCTTACAAAACATTTGAAGGAGTCCTAGTCTTCTTTAATCACCAACTTTGAATTGAACAAACATAGTTCAGGTGAAGGAGACATCTCCACAGTACTCTTGTGTATAAAAGCTTTAGAGTTCAAATAAAAGATGCTACAGGTCAAAAGCACAAAGTGAAATAAAATCCTTAAATCTATTTTCCTTGGCACCGTCTTAATGTTTGTGTGCGTGGCCAACCGTGGCACAGAGATTTGGCATAAAGAAATGTGTACAGATCCACTTCGTTAGTAGCACTGATTCATCGTGGGTTTCTGACTGAAATAATATTGAAGTCTACCCTTCAATTTGTGTCAGCAGTGGGATCGAAGAGCAGAGATGCAGAGTTTCATTGTGGCGGCATGTTTGTTTACTTGAATTTCCTGCTGGCAGATGAGACTTTCTTGACCTGAGAAAAGACTCACGGCACAGACATCGCTCCCATTGAGGACCAGACATCTTGTTCACTGCACCCTCCTGATCATTCGGGGGGTTGTGAAAACGTAGAGGTAATACACAGGCTGAATTCAATGTGTATAAACTTGATTCACCTAATTCTATCCAACAAAAAATATTAGTCAGGCTGGGTTTGACTGAATCATGGGATTTAACATTTTGACACTTTCATTTGAATAACTCAGTTCAGGAGCTAAGAAATGAAAATTCACATTTTCTGTTGTCGGAATATACCGGTAGCATGAAAATTGAATATTGGATTTTTGTAATGCACTTCAAAAGAAATTGGAAGATATACGTGTGTATGAGTATTTGTAAAATGCTACTTAAACAGTCTTGTCCTTGGTTAACATAGATATTGAGCAGGCTTCACTAGTATGGCCTTTAGCTTCACTGCAACCACAGCTTGATTCCAGATGCTGGTCCGAACCATTTTCTTCGTGGAACATGTTAGCAGTGGTACACAACCTGAGAGAAGCCACTACCTAGATTCTAATTAAGGGCGAGAAAGTCTCTCATCCTTGTGCATCAATAAACATGTGTGTTTAGCGGAACAGTGGATTGCTACCCTGTAGCACCGTAAAGCATTGATAGTGTGTTGTGCTTGTTTATACAGCACCAGATGTTTATAAGTCTAACTGGCGGGCTGGGCTTCGAATCAATATTTTATCATCTTTCATTGTGATCATTTCATACGATTTCTTCACATGTTGTGAACTGCAGTATTTCAAATACCTCGAAGCGGGATGATTTCAGTGGAGAAAACAAGAGCTAATTTTCCATTTATACACATTGTGACGATCAACATTTGAGGAATTTCTTCTAATTATTGCAATTTTCCTTATACACAGCTGATCTTAAATATTCACTCCACCTCTGTCGGCAGCACTATGTGTGTGGAACTTCTGGTTTCAATCCCCATGTGTATGTGTGCGACAGTGCGTATGTCGACTGCATCCGTATTACTCCTGTATTTGTCCTGCAGATTTGGAATTTTGGATGAGATTAAAATGACAAATCGCTTTCCCTTAATGATGCGTCTCAAGTTCTACCACTGTCCACTCTCCCTGTGGGGAGCTACCAGTGGTTTCTGGGGAGAAACTACTCACAGAAGTGACCGTGGCGGAGGGAGGGGTGAGAGGAGGCAGCAGGCTGGGCCACAGGCTGCTCTCCAGGGGGCTGAGTGTGCCTCCTGCACCCCCTGGCAGCAGCAGCAAGGAGGAGCAGCTATCTCCATTCAGCAGCAAAGTCTGATTGATCAGCTGCTGGACTATGTCAACTTTCTTTCCCCAGTCCAGGTCCAAGGGAGACAGTTGCTCTGGAGAGTCGGGAGGACAAGGCGATGAGCCATCTCCATTCTGGGAAATGTTGCTAGGTGTCTGGGGGGACTCTGGGTTAGAAGGGGGGTTCTTGTTAGACGGTGAAGAGTCTTGATGTTTGTCTGCCTCAGATTTCACTTTTTCACAGCGATCATCCATCTCAGGATTTGACATCTCTTGCCTGAGCCCCTTCAGCTCATCTTCTTCACCTTCAGCCTCATCGTCACTGTTCTCTAGGGCCTCATAGATGGTGCAGAGACCAGAGGAAGGGGAGAGCAGCACAGCCTGACCTTTATTCGACTGTTGCAGCTCTTGTTGCCACTGCATAATTTGTTGTCTTTGCTTCAGCTCATCTTGTTGCTGCTGCAGTTGCAATTCAAGGTTTCTCCTCTGCTTCAGCTCCTCTTCCTTCTTTGTCACCTCTGCCTGTTCATGCATCTTCCTCTCTTGTTCATTCCTTTTTATTTCTTCTTCAGCTTCCTCTTTCTTCCTCCTCTGCTCCTCCTCTTCCCTCCTCTTTCTCTCCTGCTCTGACTCCTCCAGTGGTCTGTTCTGTTGCTCCCTGCGTTGCTGCAGCTCCAGCAACTGTTTCTGGTGCTGCTCAAGCCTGCGTAGCTGGGGGCTTAGTGCCTTCTGTGCGGCACTCCTAGGTGGAAGGTCAGCACAGGTGAGTCGTGGGGGGGTGACAGCGGCGCCATGAGGTTTGACTATGTCGCAGTAGGTTCTGGTGTATGCGGCGTGATCACGGCGATGAGGGTGCGGTAGTGCAGTGAAGCCTGTATGTGAGAGGAAGTGGGAAGGAAGATTACAGTAGCAAGTCACAGGCAGCAGGACAGTGACAGCAGTGCAGTGTGAGTACAAGCAAAAGGGTGGAGAGGAAAGGGGGTGGCTTTCAGAAGCTCATAGTGGAAGCATTGTGAGGACAAGCCCAAAGTCTGCCAGTAGCCTACAGCCACAATCTGGCAGTTATGTGTAGTTTTCCCACACACATCAACCAGTATCAAGAGGTGTATGTAAAACTGAAAACAGTGCAGATAATGGTAAACCAAGGTGAGTTGACTGGGGGTGGTAGCTCGGGCAAGGAGTTCGGAAATTTGTGCAGAGAGCAATTGTGCATACTTAATGTAATTTTCCTGCATTGAATCTTTTAAAAATGCACCCATAATGGAAAGTTTGTGTGTGCAAAAAGGCAGCCAACTTCCTGTATATGCAATCCCATTCAACTATACTAAGACATAAAAACAACCACAGAAAAGCTTATTGCTAGCTCAAACAAACCTATTTGTTAAACCAGTGATACATGCAAAAGCACTCCATGCATTTATAGGCATCCAGCATCACAAGGAAACCAATAGCTTGGCTTTAGAAGGAATACATTTAGGGCTTGACAACAATATTGCCTAAATATATTAAATACTAGAGCCAAGCTATTTGGCTGACCTGAAACAAACTAATCCAAAGTAATGAGATGAAAACAAGTCATTGTGCAACAGTGACATGCATAAGCTTTGTTAACAATGATACAGTGCTGTAGAACTACGCACCAGGAATGCTCAATAAAAAGGCAGTGGGAAAGAGCTAAGACAGCAGCGCTACCGCATTGGACTGGAGGGGAATTAAAGCTACAGAGCAAGGAGCACGGTTTGGTCTTCTACAAACTTATTTGTTGCTGGACGTGCCGAGTTAGATCCATGGATGAGAAGGTCTGATGAAGTGGATGATCAACTCTTGGCAGATTCATTTAAGGTATGGGGTTTTCAAACAGATGAATTCTTTTACTTTGGGTATTGTTGGACATGAGCTCTACAGTTTAATGTGTCCATTTCTAAAAAGTAAAAGCCACAACATTTGTACGAGTGTCTGTATGGCGAGAGTGACGCTTATATCGTCTGTAGGATGACTGAGTGGAAGAATCTGCAATATAATGAGATTTGAAATGTATTCCAGTGATGTTGGATGACTCCTCTTTCACATACATCCACACATCATAACTATGTCTTACATTCCACTCCAAAATACCCATTTCAATAAATCTGTACGATGAGAGTACATCATGATAAAAATCTAATCTTTATTTAAAGTTTTAAGGTTCATTAGTCCAAAAGATGGATAAACAAGAATATGCTGGGGTACAATTTAAAGTGCAAGAAGACATGGGAGTGATCAGGTATTGGGAAGATTGCCTGTATCTTAAGATAGAAGAGCAGAAACAAATGTGAAAATACAATCAAAACTGGTTTTCTGTTAACAGATTTGTTCAGTAAAAAGTATTAGGATGAATACACTCTGAAAAATGTCAACTCATTTCACATTTCTTCTGTTGGACTAAGCAAGAAAATTAAGCAGAAGTGCTGCGATATAAACAGTCAAGTCATATCCATCCCAGGTCAGGGGAACCGGATAATTCTGTTTTGAATAAAACAGAACACAGAACCCCCGCCCACACATTAAGAGTAAAGACTAGAAGCTATTGCACATACAGGAATTAAAGCCTTATACTTATAATGGAACTGTAAGAGGGAAGTGCCATTCTTTTTTCTCCTCTAAGATTTCCTTTTTTGCTCTCTGTTTACATTTAATTACATCCACCCCCAGAGGTTTCAGAACACCAACAACAGGAACTATAATAGTGAGATAATATTTTGAGGGGGCTGGAGCAGGGCTAAAGAGAAGTGAGGGGCATTACTTGGGCTGTTAGCGAGATGAACTATACATTACCTGCGAAAGAGTTCTCAGTCTTTTCACAGATGGCAGAATAGTAGGGAGGCTGGGTGTCATCTGGATTCCTCTCTGATTGCTTCAAAGTGCCCAGAGTTGCTGAGGGATCCACAGCTTCCTCTGAAGTTAGCATTTCCTCCTTGACCTGCTCAGCAGACTCCGCTCTCTGTTTCCCACACTCGATGTACTGCTGCTCTGTAAGGCATGACTGGATGTGATGCTGCGGGATAAGACCGAGCTCCTTAGCCTCCTCAGGTAGTTCTTCGAGAGAAAAGATACCAGGGCTTTTGATGCAACTCTCCCCTGTGGACTGGGCGTTGGAGTTTGAAGCTGTGGTATTAGTGTCAAAGCCGTAGGACGCCAACGAGGTAGCTGAAGGTGGAGTTATGTCATCAATTAGACCACGTTCCACCTCAGCCTCCTCACCTTCTTCCACAGTAGACAGGCAACGCTGGGTTTGAGGCTGGCTGTCAAAAGTCATGTGGCAGACCGCTGGAGTCTCCAAAGAATCATCCAACTGTGCTTCACCCTCGGTATCGCTGGCTTCATCTTCCGTTACGGAGGATGAGGAAGGATTGGAAGTGGGGGCAGTTGCAACACCCTCCGGGATTTCAGCAGCAGTCAGGGTCCCTGCTTCAACATACTCCTCATTCTTCTTTTCTCCTCTCTCCAAGTTGATGCATAGGTCCTGGTTTTCTAGGTCAGGCTGGGGAGGAGGTATCAGGATTTGGGGATCCTGAGGTTGGAGAATCCCTTCTCGACTGTAGTCACCAAGTTCCTCTGAAGTGCTTCTCTGACTGCTCGGGGTGCTTGAGAAAGACATTCCTTGGACAGAGGGGGGAGCTGGGGATAGGCTCTCCATTGGAGCTGCGATCGAATGACCCCCATCCTTGACGGATGAATGGGGGGGGACTTCTAGGTTTTCAGGGACAATAGCAGCACAGGTCTGCTCCAACCAGGCCTGGGCTGGTGATAGAGTTGGTGTCTCCGAGTCTGCTGGCCAGGGGTCTACCAAAGGGCTTACTGCAGATGCTCCTGCCACCTGGTCAAGAAGCTGCTGGGGCTGAAGGTGTTGAGGCTCTGACCAGGGATCGGCAAAGGGGTTTGGTTGGTCCCACTGAGCTGCGGGGGCCGAGGGTAGTTCAGGAGGGGGAGGTGGCTGGACCACCCTGTTCAAGTTGTCAAGCCTTTCATCCTCAGCAAAGTCATCTTCATCTGCATTCCCATAGCTTTCAAGCCCACTCTCCGTCACCCCCTCACTAGCCATCTCCACATCATCATCATCCTCCTCTTCCTCATCCACGTCATTGTCATGCCTGGGTCTCCGTGGTTCGTCTGCTCGCTCTGAGCCCACATCCATGTCACACACACGATCGCCATCATCATCGTCCACCTCAAAGTCATTAACTGGTATGTCAGGAACCTTCTCAAAGTCAGGAGAGCCTGCTGAGGCTCCTTCCATGTCAATGGCTCCTTTGAGACTACCATCACCAAGATCATCCATGCTCTCTGTGCCCTCCAGGACACCGGGAGCACTCAGTTCAGATGCACCCTGCTGGCTGCCACTAACCTCCTCAGAGTCCAGTTCAGAGAACAAGGCGCCACCTGCCCTCCATGCAGACCCTCCCAGTGGTCCAGCTGATCCAGGACGCGACTCCTCTGTTGGCTGGGTGGTCCCACTCATTTCAGACACAGAAACAAGCTGGCTTCCCTCCCTTTCCTCTTCATCTTCCTCTTCATTTAAATTGGTAGATGTAATTGGTAGATGAGGGATGGAATTTACAGCTGCCTGGAGAACCTTAGGTGTGGAGGGGGTTTGGTCTGTTAACAAATCAACAGGCTCACTTGATAGCGCTGAAGAACAGGCCAATGGTGGTGACGTAGGCTCAACTGGGGCAGTGCCCTGCTGCTGCATTATTGCTGATGGAGCACTGCTTTCTAGTTGCCCCTGGGGAGGAGAGGTTTCTGATAAGGCTGTTGTAACAGGGACTTGTGGATGAGAGGATTCAACTGAATGGCTCTGAATAGTTCCTTGAGGTAACTCCTCTGATGGCGTGTTCTGTGCCAAGGCTTGGGGGGGTGTCTCTTGTGCAGAGACCTCTGCGGAAGATCCTATTGGTAAAGTCACTCTATTCTCTGCTTGTATTTCCGTCAGCACATTTGCTGCTGCTGCTGCAGCTGCTGCTCCCCTTGCACCAGCAGCCCTCTGTCTCTCTACAGATATGGTAGAATTTGCATCCCTGTTCCTCTTGACAGCAGTGAAAGGTGACACTGCCTGGGTGGGCTTTGGTCTTGCCTGTGGGGTCCTGCTGTTTACAGGTTTATTTGCTGGAGAAGCAGGTGGAGTTCTGCCAAGGGGTGGTTTGTTAGTGGCATGGAGCCTTACAGCAGCTACATCAGGTTTCTTTGTGGAAGAGGGTTCTGCAGACTGTTGACTTTTGGTCAGTGACACTTTGGGATCTCCGGTTTTTAATGTTGCAGACCATTTGGAAGCAGAGCTGAGCTTTCCAGTAGCCAAAGGTTTTGAGGGTTCGGGTTTTTTGCTACCGCCTGACGTAGCAGCTGAAGATGTAGCTGTTGGGGGTCTCCTAGCCACCGCAGCAGCAGCTGGTCGACTAACATCTGGTGCAAAGACAGAACAAACAATAAATTCAACAGATTGTGGCTAGTTTAACTGTTTTTGTAATACATCAACGTGGGCGGAGTATTTTCGTGTAGTTGTTAATATTGTCCTGCAAAAGGGACGAAGATGCAAAAAAGTGTCTCCTTGTCAGAGTAGGGCGCAAATTCTGACCTTTCTTAGCAGCAGCAGCAGGCGCAGTTCTGTGAGGTTGTGCTGCTGTGGTTCTGCCAGTAGATGGAGCTGTGGTGACTCTAGAAGCAGCAGTCCTAGATGCTGCAGTGGTGGCTGGCCTGGTGGAAACGGTGCTGGGCTTGGATGTCGAGGATGCAGGTCGAGCTGCTAAGGGACCTTTCGCCACCCTGGAGGCATAGAACAAAAAAACATACCTGAGCAACAAGAATGGAAACCACTGTTCAGTTTTTGTGGTGCATTTGACTTTGTTTGCAAGGATCCAAACATGACATCTGATGTGCCATCTCTATGAATCTACAAGCCGGTCACCACCGGTAATTAATTGGCATCGGAGACGATCGACTGACGACTGCTTCATATGTAGACCACAAAAGCAATTTTAACAATTAACAGATACTGTACTGTTATACTATTTCAAGGGATGGTGTAATGAGAAGCAAGGATGACAAAAAAAAACAGGTAAAGATGGGAGGAAGAGAAAGCTAGACAGAATGACAAAGTAAATTAAATAGAAAATAAAAACAGAGGTAGAGGAGAAGAGAACTGAAGAAAAAACAAATGCTGACAGCAGCAAGCATGATTTGTGGATTGTGGCTTGGAGAAATAATCGCCAAGATCAAATACAGCGGTTGGAGGAGGAGTGCGGTAAACACAGACTTAAATCCATCCTGTATTAAGCTCTTGGTATACTGACGGGTCTTGGAGTTCTTATGTGACCCGCACTAATCCACTAGTCAAACAAGATAAATTCCATTTGCCCAATCCTCTTCTCAAATATTTCGTTGTCCTCCTTGAAACGCAATAGAGATCAATGTGTTTTTCAGTTAAGTTTGCTGCACTCTATTCAAATAAGACATTGCAAATCTACTTTGAACACAAAATACATATGAACTGAGATGATTGTCAGAGGGAGGATTGTAGTAATACATTTGGAAAGAACAGCAACAAAGGCAGAATACCACAAAAGGCAAAAAGAAAAAGTTTGTTTGGGCCCCATCAGGTTGAGGAAGGTGTCAGAAATCACTATTGTGATGAAGGCCAAGAGCTGCAGAATCGTATGTAATTGCCTCAAATAACTGTATCCAACAACAAATACAACAATCTGTGATGTTTTCTTTTGAGCGTAGTGCGCTGATAGTTGATGATGATTATATGAACTGACAGTCTGATGGCTTTCAGTGGAGTAGCATGCCTGCCCACAGATGCCGCTCCCACATTGCGTCATAGATTACAATGACCCTTTGCTTCTCCATGCTCAGATATTTCATAGTGTACGGACATGGACTCATTCCAACAGGCAATCATAAATGATTCCAACAGAAAGACGATTTTCATCTGCATCAGACAAGCTAGTAAGCGAGCATGACTGAAGGACGAAATGAGACTTAAGAAATTAAAATAAAACAGAGGGTAAGGAGAGGTCAGCCAAAAACAAAAAACAAAAACAAAACCTCCCTCCTCTGTTTTATGATGACATAACTTAGATTTTTGGCTCAGAGATGAATGATAGAGCCAGCAATGTCCATACTGTAAACACCATTACATGGGTGGTGGTGATTGTGTAGTTGGTGTATTAGTATGGATTACACTTCCTGCTAACAGAGGCAGGAAATCAATACAAATCACAAGCAAAAGGGAGGATGAAAGGCAGTACACAGCCATTGTAATGATGAAACATGGTTGTTAAAAGGGCAAAGGTCAACACAGGGACAAGTTACTAAAATATGTTTGCTGTTATCTAAAATACAGTCAATATCCACAAATCTTTAAAAAGCACATGCACACAGGCCCATTCCATTTACATATTGAGAAGCTGCATCAAAAAAAAAACAGTAAGCATTAGCCCAGGGATTTCTGTTGAAGCCAAATCTACTGCATCCATTTAACAACGACTCCCTTTTCCTTCTTGTCCCCTCTAAAAACACAACTAAAAGGACAGACACCCTTGGCATACCTGGGCCTGTAGATTAAAATACTCAGGTTTAATCAAGCCAAAGAGAAAACAGAGGGCTTGCCAGGAGGTACATGTTATCCCTATTGCTGAAAGCTCATCCTACAAAAAGTGCTGTGTAAGTCCTGCCCTCGCCTTTTCCCCCTCATTACTTCAACGACCCCCTCTGAGACAAGAAATGGAAACGGAGCACCCAAACAATACCTTGTTTGGCTTGTAGACTATCCAAAACCATCTGCTTTACTTCTTCTAGACAGGAGCGCACATTCCTGGGGATTGTGTGCTCCTAGAGTTATCTCCTAGACAATAAAGAGTGGAAGACTAGCGATGA
The DNA here is from genome assembly GCA_901007825.1 of Macroramphosus scolopax. NCBI lineage: Eukaryota > Metazoa > Chordata > Actinopteri > Syngnathiformes > Centriscidae > Macroramphosus > Macroramphosus scolopax. The sequence continues at coordinate 36,169 of CAAKHC010000614.1, forward strand.
AGAGTTGCTGCCCAGCAGTAGCATGGCAGCCATTACATTGGCTGTATTCAGCCCCGAGGCACCCACTGTTATTGGCAGACAAGCCTTTTCCTTTGGAACAGTAATCCAGCTCCCTGTCAAGACCGTCCGGGAGAAATGACTTTCATCTCGAATCACACAACGCAAAAGTAAAATCGGGAATATAAGGCATATGGAGATTTCAGTTTTCTAAGTTATCTGAGAAATAAAACTGTTCTGCGAATCAGCAACACCACACCTTCCCAATTGTAAACCGTTGAATATTAAGTCTTACGGATCGTTGAGCAACATGAAGGCATAATCGATGTCTTTCTCAGGTTACACAACTACACTCTGACATTTAAGAGTGTCTAAATGATGAATGAGTTAGAACAATAGATGGAAGTTATGCTGTAAAGATTGCTTGAGGAAATGCTGGCCAACTGCCCGGCACTGTACAACGGCACCAAAAAGTGATGTAGGGGGAGAGAACGGATAGGAGAAGAGGAGCCAAGACTGATTGCCCAGTCAGTGCAAGGACACCATAAACTATTATTAGTTGAGGTGAGCATGACAATCAAAGTTCTAGATTTTAACTCTTGGCCTTTGCTACAAAAGTCAGGGATTTTCAATGACACCCGGGATAAGACATTCTATGAAATTACACTATTAAACATATAAAATATACCTGAAACCGGCCTGCTTATTTTATGTGGTCAACATAGATCCAGCAGGTCCCTCCTTTTCTATCACATCCTTCTATAAAATGATTCTCCCTCCTTTCATAACCACACATATTACTTACCATTCCCAAATTAGGCTCTGGTAAATAGCAAAACTCATTCTATGCCTTCCTTAAGACCAATTAACTTTAATATCAGCTTATCTGAGGTGCCAGTCTTTCAGGCTTTTCTTGCTGCCAAACCATCAGTGGTATCATTGTATGCAGGTCTTGGGTAAACAGCCAAGGCAAACAACTTCACTGAGATGTACCAATAGATACTCAGCGACTGTTGAGCTCCACTGTGTTATTCAGATAGTCCTCAACTTTTTCTGTTTCGTGCTGAGCAGGTTGTATACGGTTGGTTGTGAAATGGCTTTTCTCGTAGATCAGCTGCCTGCTGGGGCTGAAAACCACACAGTAGAGGCAGAACCAAAACAGAGAAGATGCAAGAGACAGTTAAGCAATAAAGCAGGCAGTTGGTGTGACTGGCTTTCTTTGCAAAGAGCTAGCATGAAAACCGAAACAGAATGAAATGCACACCACTACTACTGCTGCTCCTGTTATTATATGAGGGATTCAATGCTGCACAAACGCCGACACCTGATGGTGTCCAGTTGACCCGTCTGTGCCTCTAGCTGAGAGGCAGCTGCCTGATGTCAGAACATCCAATGAACAGTAACATGATGCTACTGTACTCAGACTACTACAGTTGAAATGCCTCATCTGATTAATTCAGGAGCTTCTCTATGTACACACACACACTAATGAGCTTTAAGAGCAACCACTATTGCTAATCCCCCGTCACCCCACGGTCAACGTGGTAGGAGAATCATGCACCACTGAATTTAGCTTTGTTTTACTTAAAGTTGATGATAAATCATTTACATAATCAACTGTACAACTACTGCTTGGTTTCAGCATGTCCTATTTATGATTTGGACACTTCAAGTAATTGTTATTTTTGGTTATGGACTGTTTGTTGCACACATTCAGCACTAAAGCCCAACTGACTTATCAGTTTGTCAATACTTTGATATGACCTAATTGTGGATAAATTGATAAAGGAATTTATATTAAATAACGGATAAATTTAGATAGGACCCGGTTCTTAATAGTGTTGTCAATCTTTCTCTATAAATCCTTTTGACTTTTAATCCTTATTATTTTTAATATTCCTAATCATATTTCAAGTGCCTGAATGCACCACGATGGCAGCTGGATGGCTAAGACTTCCCTACAAGGACTTCGACGTTTTATCAGTTTTACTACTACTACCATCGCCAGCTTTTTGCTCTGCTTCCGTAATCCCAGTGACACACCACAGGGAAGCCTATTATTCATTCATTTGATGAGAGAAACCGGAGCACAATGTAATCATGCCTCCCAGGGTGGAAGAGCACATAGTGTGTTAAACTGTTGTATTGGTGCATCACGGATGCCAACGAACTCTTTAGACATAAACTTGATTACTGCAGTTGTGTAAATTAAGTTAAAAGACTTTCTCCAGTTCATACTTATACTCGGTAACAGTTTATAAAGGTCAGAGCTTCGTTTGGGTATTTTAGTAGTAAAATTTATTTTGAGTAAAAAGGTCTTTATGTACATAAAGATCGCAGGTGAAGAATGACTTGTCGAAATATATAATTCACAATAGCTAAATTGATCTTTTGATGCCTGCTGAAGTGCAATCCATTCCAACCATACATGAGCCCAGGATGAGAGGGATTATGATCCAAATTAATAGTTCTCTGCCCTTGGGAGGGGGGCTGGGTTCAGCCAGTGGGTCTGTTTGGGACAAAGCTTTAGGTCTTCAGTATCGCTGGCTCTCTGAAGGCCCTCTGTCTCAGGTTATTTCTACCAACATTGCTCACACTCGAAGCACAATCTGACTCACTAACAGCCCAAAGACCACAAAAGATATAATTTTCCACTCCCCCCTTTCAGGGGACCAAGATAAACAGCCACACTCTCATCCAGTTGGGGTTCAGAGAGGGGAAATGTATGTGGATGAACACAATGAATGAAAGAAAATGGTATTATTGCTAAAAGAGAAAACAGAGGTTCCCGCAATAACTTGATTTAATTTAAAGATTGTTTAGGTATTTGGACCCCTAAATTGTTTTCCCCCGCTGCCAGCTTGTGATAGGATTACATACCTGGTGGTCTTTGGTATTGCACCACTCTCTGGTCTTGCTGTGGTTGAAGTGCTGGGCTTTGGGCCTGTGGACGCCACTGGTCTGCTGGAATTAGCTACAAACAAAAAATATACCACATTAATGACAAAGACTATTTCATAAATGTCTGCATAGAATGAGTGAGTTTAATTAATAACTTCTCAAACTACACTCACCAGTGCTCTTGGGTCTCGCTACACTTGAAGTCTCAGCCGCTGTTCTTCTGGTAGTATTGCCATTCACCGCTGGACGTTTAGTACAATTTGTTGCTGTGGCAGTAGCAAGAGATGTAGTCCTAGCTGGTCCAACAGGCCTCTTGTCAACCACCCTAGTTTGGGTCTTTACCGTCGGGGAAACAGCTGCTACACCGACAAGCCTTTTAGGTACCACCCCTGCTGCTGATGCTGCTTTTGCTGCAGGTGCCGCTACAGTTTTCTTTGCTGAGGTTGTCTTTGAAGAGTTATTGTTTGAAGATTGGACATTACTCATTGAACGGTTTGAGGCCGGACCTGGCTGAGACTTCGATCCCGACGCCCCTGCAGTCTTAGTTGTGGCTTGGATTTTTGATGCAACAGCTTGTGGTTTGACTTTGGCGTCTGCTGCCTCTGGCTTGCCGTTGACCTTCGTCGCAGATTTGGGTTCAGTATCAGTTGCAGCTTGCTCTTGTTCAATTGGGACTTGCTCCGTTACGTTGTCCGGCGATACAGAAGGCTCAGCAACTGCTGCACTCTCAGTGGACTCTGTGGCGTCTGTGGTATCCATGTTAACCCCATCCGGTTTCATTCCGGCCTAAGGTGTAGACAGCGAGGTTGCTGCTGTTGCTAACTATATCCAGGGGCTCACACTCTTAAATTGGGCAGCAGTTCCTTTCACACGTCACGGTCCTGTTGGAAAATAAACAAACAATAATTAAACTCAAAACCATGCTGTACTACTCAAATACAGGGAGTCTGTAAAACAGGAAGTGAGTGGCGGCAGATTATATTAAATCTCTTCTCTAAACCAGCCTCGGTCCTCGACAGTGACTTCTTCAGCCTTCGAACACTGAGCTCTTATATACCCAACTTTTAGCCTGAGGCACTAGAATAAACCGTAAGAAATCACTATTAAAATACCACAAGTTGATTGTTTCAACTGCACATTTTATGGGGCTGAACACAGACCGCGCTCCAAATGGTTTCAAGCAACTGAGATCGAAAGGGAAAATGCTGTGGTTTGCTGTGCCGAGAAGCAAAAGCCTCTCTTGCTTCTAAGCACTTCAATCTCCTGACATGACACAAAGCCTGCAGAGGAAGAGGAGTTGGAAAATAAGCAGCAAAAAGCCAATTTGTTGGCCATTTTATGTCCTCTGCAGTGCATATGCAGATGGTAATTCCATCATCACTTTAGAGATGCGTGTACTCGGAGAATCTTTCAATGGCATTATAGGAAAATGCCGAGTGAGTGGGAGTGTAAGTCTGTGGTGAGGAGATGGAGAAAAGGAAGAGGTGGAGATGTTGAGGGTGTGTGTCCCATACAACTCTTGAACCCATTAACCTCTATTATCTTTTCCCTGGTTTTGGACGGATTCTTCCTGAACCGGTTATGGGTTTATGTCCCCTCCTTATCATTCCCCTCAAACCACAACCCCTTCTATCCACAGCGTACTTTCCCTGCCCTCTCCTGATAATGCTGCTCCTTTTTCCAATGGCCACTTGTTCCGCTCTACTACTTGGTCAGATACGCCACTCCTCCAATTGCTAAAAGATCTGTTTCCAGTAAATTGCTACACAGATGGCCTGGATAGTAGATGCTCTGCTCTCTCAAAGGCATGATGGAAGATAAAGAAGAAAAAAAAAAAAAAAAAAAAAGGCTGAGCTGGAAGGAAAAAGAGAAAACCTTACCCAAGAAGTAGCAACACAACTAAAGATATGAAAGGACCACAAAGAGATTAACTTGAACACACAAGGATTAGTAAACAAACTATAGTATTACCAAAGGCAGGAGTTCTAAGACGCAACTAAAAGAACAGACTGCTCTGTCGGCACAGACAAGGAAAGGAGTAATAGAAAATGACAACGTATGAAATGCGAGCTAACTAGCCAGATAGAATATTCAGAAAGTTAAACTTGTCTAAAGTTCAGTTTAGTTAATCATGAAGAAAAAAAAAACTGCGTGTGCCCATACAATGTTTAATTTTATTTAGAGCATATGTGCACGGCTCCTAGGAAAAGCTTTCCAGCAGACCTTTAATGATTAAAAAAGAAGCAGCATTCATGCTTGTCCATAGGTCAGGAAATATTTGTGTCCCAACTGGTTACACAGTAACATTAAATGTTTTCCTCCAACTCTAACTTTGGACTCAATGTGGTGGGAGTAAGCGAAGCAGATAAATAATGCTTCACCAGTTGAAGCGCTAATGCATAAATGGACCATTTGTTACCAATTCTGAAATAACCTGTTTGGCCAGTTTTGCCCTGAGAACCACAGAATACACGTCTTTCCTTAAATACCTCACAAACAGCCACACAGGTGCTAAAACCCCCCGACCTCTTGAATACAGATTCAGGTCTTACCTTTACCTCAGCCATGGAAATGTAACTAGCAGAATTTCCTTCTCACAATTCTATCTCTTTGTCTAGTACACCTGTGGTATCAGATCTAACACAAAACATGAAGCTCTGTAGTGGAAAGTAACCTGCCTAACAACAATGTTTCAACTGTTCCTTCTCTTGGAATAAACAAGTAGATGGTACATTGCCAGACAACCCAATCCATTAATCACTATACGAGTTGGAAAGGTTTTTATGGCCATTAGCAAATTGGGGACCAAATGACTGATCTGAACAGGCCATTAAAAAACTCTCATAAATCATGCCACTGATATTAAGACCTGTGAAGTCACAAAAGGTACCCAGAGATTGGCACAGAAAAGCAGCTCCTCTCCAGGCGTTATGATTTTAATAGGTAGGAATGTTTGAGAATAAAGTATTGATCAGGTCTAATATGAAAAGGGAGGGCTTTTCTTGTCAATATAACCCACTCCTATATTCAGAGAGGCAAAACATTCTCCAAACAGGAAGAGATGGTAGACAGGGGGTTCGACTGGCACGAGGATGTGCAGGGGATGCATAGTTTGACCAGTCCAGCTACTAATGCCAGGGGCTTAGCAGATAGCAGGTTGAATCACATTCCTCTTGGGATGACCCGTTTCTGGACAAGTAATCGCATCATCTCACCAGCTGACACCATGCGAGGCAGCACAGACAGGAAGTGAATGGTCCATTAAACTCCCATTCATACGCGCACATTTTCCTTACAGCTATGATTGCACTGGTGTTTCTTAAATAATTTAAAAAATGTCCCTTTATACCAATACTTGATTCAATCTTGGGAAAGGCAAAGCTGTTGACACCCACATGTTGAGTCAGTGAACCAGATCAATGCCAGTGGCATTACTTCATGGTCTGTCAACAGGATGAGCAACCACATTCTCTCGGTCCACATTTGCATAACAATCCTGGATCACTGAATAATGGAAACCAGATTGACCCTGACTCTCGCCAGTGCTAAATGACTACTCACAATTAGCTCAATAAGCCTGGTGAACAATAATATTTTGCAAGTACTCTGATGCAGAGGCTGTCTAAAAGGCCTGGCTTGAGGGGGAGGGGTACATTTACAAATGCAGTCATCAGTTTGCAAGATTTGTAGTGGTAGTCTGTCCAAACAGAAAAAAACCCAATAGCCTCAATAATATTTA
>CAAKHC010000616.1:0-10739 GCA_901007825.1 Macroramphosus scolopax
TATATTAACTATATGTATTGTATTGTATGTACTGTGTTAGAGTGTCATTTTGGTTGGTGGTGTGCCCCAGAATTTTGTAAGTGTAAAAAATGTGCCGCGGCTCAAAAAAGGTTGAAAATCACTGCCCTATAGTGCACATATCATATGCTGTGGATTACACAATTCCCCCCTCGTGACTGGACAGTCGCACATCAATAGCTAGGAGGGGTATTAAAGTAGTATTAAACTAGTGATGAAGTAAATAGAAGTAATCCTTCCATTTCAATCTTGTCTTTTCAGAAATAACATATTTTACCCAGAACTGCTAAAAGACTATGTTGATTTAATTCTCTGCCCCCTCCTGCCTCCACACTGGAGTGTCTTGATGCAGTGTATCAATCAGCTCTTAGAACTGTCATCCGATGTTGTATGAGACAGCAGGTTGCAACTGCCGACCAGGAGAAGGGAACAACACTGCATGTGATTAACTAACAAAGCACTTCAGGGTGAACTTCTTACATCACACGTCTCCTGAATTGTATGTCCAAAATGAATTCCAGCCCTGCTGCTCTTCTGTCCTCTGCTGCCGGGACAAGATGGAGTGATTTGTGCTCATTGTTCCAGCCAACAACAGAACACTTTCCATAGCTTCCACATGGTGACTCCTAACAGGGGCTTCTGAATCCAGAAGACAATGGAGGATATTGGAGAAGTGACTGCTGCACCTGGTGGGTGGAGACATGGTCACTGTCTCTGATGGAGGGTGGGAATATGGAAATGTTTGGGCCCAACGCGTCACTGAACCCTGCTGATGTTGAACAGCTGACCAGGAGACTGAAGGCAGGATACATTCAGGAACCAGATCTCACTAAACATTGCATGGATAGGTCCGTGGAGGCACCGGAGACACAAGATAACACCCCAAATCATAGCAGAAGAGAGTTTTTCATAATATGGGCCCTTTTAAAAGACAGTGGCAATCCCAATTAGCTCTTAATTAGGATAATTAGCATATGAGAAGCTTCCAAAAGTTGTTCTATCCATTTCTGGTATCTTTCATAGTTTAAAGAGACAGTCAACTAAGTATAATTAAACTTTTAATCCATTCTAGTAAGTAAAAGCTTAAAATGTATATCTTTCTTGGCTATTATTTTGGAAATCTGATTTGAAATAAAGTCAAGACATCCTTTTGACTAAACACCAGACATGTACGGCAACATGAAATATGTGGAGTGAGGAACATTTGAGTTTGAATGTCTTTAATTATATGGCCCCAATTGAACTTGCTTGTACATGGTGATGGTTGATGAGGGATTGATGCAGCAGTGTTATTTGTAAGGATGCATACTATTGTCATATAATCATAGAAGCCAGCCACCCATATGATAATTCTGTACATCAGCCCATTCATCTTATTTTGTGACTATTTAGAGCGTATCTAAAAAACTGTAGGCTTCATTGTTTTTTTTTAAAATCTGAAGCAGCAGAACCTGTTTTGTGAACCAATGAGCGATTGTGAGTTTTTCCAGTTTCATGTCTTTTCCAGTACTTTCCTGGACCCGGTGACACGGCAGGCAATGGGGGAGCAAGCAGTGCAGCTCGCGAAGGCGGTGCAGTACTCCTCTGCTGGCACTGTGGAGTTCCTGGTAGATGCGAAGAGGAACTTCTACTTCCTTGAGATGAATACAAGACTACAGGTCAGTGTTGGACTGCACGTGAGGCCATGTTCAGAGCTGGCACTAGCCTGTCCTATGTGGTTTGATCTCTCTAAGTGCATGAGGACACAGGTTGAGTCTCATTCACTCGAACTGTGTTCATGGCGGTGGACACTTCTAAGTGGAAACTAAAGCTTGTAAACAGTGCAATATAAAAAAGAGTGAAATACATTTATATTTTTCAGTTTGTCATTTGTTTTTATGGTTACTAACTTATTCACAATGTTCATGGCTGATATCAGCATGCCCTGCCCAGGAGACAAATTGTTGATGATTTCAATATCTTTAGGAAGTGTAAAGACCACTTTACATCACTGGATCCAGAGTGCCTGGTGCCAACCTACGTCATGCCCTAGGGATGCCACACCCAAACAATAGTGTTGATAAGCACAAAGGACAGCCTGTATGTCTCCGCCCTTGCCTGAGCCTCGGCTCCACATTATCCAAGGCACTCAGAGGATATCTCTGCCCCAGTCAGGGATCCAACATCTCCCCTCTGCCACATCCACCAAGCAAGGAGTTGATTCAATCTGTCGTGCTGAAGCTCAGTCAAATTAATCAACTATTAAACAGCACCAACCAGACGACCACTGTCCTTCAGAGATGAGATCACTTCCTTACACAATCCGTTGATCATAACTAGCCGGTTGGTCAAACATATCACAGCAGTTCTAGACAATCTGATATCTGTCTCAGTAAACTTGTAGATCTAAATCTTGTAGCTCCTCTGCTATCGATAGCGATCATTCTCCGTTTATTATCCACAACCTAACTGATGCTCAAACAAACGTTCACTTTGTAGTCTTCATATCAATTATATGTTGAGTGGTCAGGGAGACAGTAATCAGGGCATTGTGTCCTTACCGATCACATATCATTGCCTTCATCAGTGCATGGAGCTGTTTGTATATATGACCATCCATGAAATAAAACAAACCCCAGCTGCTGATGAAGACCATAAGAAGCAGTTGAACCGTAGTCTATATCAGACGAGTGGAATAAGCCAGTGTAATGTCACCCATTTCATTCTGGACATGATTTGGAACCTTAAGTTTGGTGTTTCAGTGTCATCATGGCTTTTTTAAACAGGTGTGACGAAAATTGGACCAGAGGGTAGAGGTGGAGAGGAGCTAGTGGTGGGATTAGACTGAGACAAAGACAGGTTGCTGTGGTAGGGAGATGTCGATTGTAAGGTAGCCACACCCTACAGCATATACTGCTTTATCATCTCTTTTATTGTGTAACACATTGATAGACAAAAAGCCCAATCTAGTGAGAAGTAGGTCCTCTTCTCATATATTTTATTCACAACCAATGTAGCTACCCCATGTTAGAAATTAGACAGCACTCCAAGGCTTCACCTGTTAGACAAGCAAGCAACAGTTAAACTAACTACAGAAGCCCACTACTAGTTTCCCTGCTGAAAGCTGTATCTTCTTTGCTAAACCTTTGACCCCAGGTGGAACATCCAATCACAGAGTGGATTACTGGTCTAGACCTGGTGGAGCAGATGATCCGGGTTGCAAAGGGTTACCAACTGCAGCAGAAACAGGAGGATATCCCAATAAATGGCTGGGCCGTTGAGAGCCGCGTCTATGCTGAGGTGTGTGATGCTCATTGCACTGCAGGGTCATATTCATTACAGAAACCTCTGTTTGGGTCCTTAGTTTGACAATATTAATAGCCCTTTATAAACATTTAACGCAGTGTTAAATTAAGCTATTACCTATAATGAGAATGTATTTTCACTCTGCTAAATCGTATGTAGATACACAGATTAGGTTTTCTGTCAGTTTTGAAAAAGAGATGTAAAAGGAAATGATGGAAACATGGAAGCACTCTGACCAGAGATAATACGTCTGAAGGTCCCCTGTTGTCTTCACCTTCATGAAGTGCTTCCAAGCAGAATTAGATAAAAGTACAGGACATGTTAATGTTAGATGTGGTTGTATTTTTTTTGGCTTTATACAACCTTGAATGTCTGTGCTGATTTCACTTCCAGTGAATTATCACTGACTCTTCAGCCCACTGGTTCTTTATAGTAGAACTATATATATATATATATAGAATATAAATAATAGAACTTTAGTTTTTTGGTTTCTCACTTCTAACATAGTAACTGACTCTAACAAAAACCTGAAATCAGATTTTTGGTTTGGAACTGAATTCCAAACTCTTATCAAATTTGTTAAGTTCATATAAAAAAAAGATGAAAAGAATGAAACTAAAAACAATACCAGTACAATAGCTTAACAATATAGCAAGTGTAGTTTTAACAATGTTGAAATATAGAAGTGTAATCACCATATTAATTAAAACATTTTCATATTAATAGAGCATCGGATGGGAGACATGATATCTTATTACACTGTGTTTCAACAGCTTGTTCTGTAAATGACGTCATTGTATGGTGTTTTAAAATCTTGTTCCATGTGTGTTTTATTACTTACAGCACCTGTTGCTCTGTGGGTGTCACTGCCAGACACAATACATATTGCTATGACGTTTAAATAGGATTGAATTACATAGTCCATATTTAGAATTATCCTGAACTAATATTGGACTGCTGATTGAGTTCTTTAACCTGACTTTCCACGGTTCTTATTTGTTCTGTTAGGACCCGTACAAGTCTTTTGGTCTTCCCTCTGTTGGACGGTTGTCTCAATACCAAGAGCCCCTGAACCTCAGCAATGTAAGTAGCTACTTTCTATGTGCCTTTCCGCTTGTGCCTGTGTGTAGTTTGCAGAGTATTGTAGAGCATCATGTTCATCGGGACTCTATTCTGTTCCATGCTGCAAAACTCATTCCATAAAAACAATCGTGGGACTAACATCATCTACCGATTTCAAAGTGGGTAATTCAATTTGTAGAGGATACAAACCAAAACCAAAGAGGAAGAAAGTCTTCGCTCCACATTTGTTAGATGTAGATTTATTTCCTCAAATGAACGACAGACAGACATTGTCCTCAGCTTGCAACAACTCTGATGTGAAGTTCCTGTACCCTGATCCTGTACCAACTTGCTCCCAGAGAAGCCTCACTTCACATCTTTGTGAACAACCAGAAGTTTCCAGCTGTCTCTTGCTGTGCTGATAGATGATGAAGTGAACATTAGGGGACTCTATATGAGAGAGGGGTGGCATCAAGCACAAAACTGACGCTCTTTGCATATACAAAAACACATTCACTGTTGGTATGTATGGTAAGCCTGGACAGTCCACCACAGCCTTGAACCATCTCTACCTGAGATATCTGGAGGAAATAGACGAGGAACTTGCAGTCCTCTGTTGGAGCTGTGTTGCAGAGGCTGCAGCGCAGGTTTTCCAGGGTGCGATCCATGACTGCAGCTTGCAGCTCCTCAGAGACTGTCAGGGAGACTTTGTGCTAGAGGAGGATTTAATCCTGTAGTACGTACAGTGTCGGTACTTTTGATCGTAGTCTGCTGTGTTCAAGTTATATTTTCTCTGATAGTTTTTCCAATCCAGTGACTTGCCATTATGGATATTTGAATGTCTTCTCAATCTGTCAGGTCCGTGTAGACAGCGGCATCCAGGAGGGAAGTGACATCAGCATCTATTACGATCCCATGATATCCAAGGTTAGTGATGGTTTAAATAAGGGTTAGTGAACTGCTAGCAGATAAAACTAGAAAGTAGATTACACAATGCAACCACTCTGCAATAATTTCCCCTGTTATTTATTTCTAGCTGGTTACCTACGGAGCTACACGAGCTGAGGCCCTGGCTAAGATGGAGGAAGCTCTGGATAACTACGTCATCCGAGGTACACAGTCAATCACAGTCACTTTTCTAATGGACATTATCTTGTTTGGTTCTGTACTGAGATGTGTTTATGACCCTAGGTGTGGCCCACAACATCCCCCTCTTGAGGGAAATAATTACACACCCTCGCTTCATCTCTGGTGACATCAGCACAAACTTTCTGCCGGAGGTTTACCCTGACGGCTTCAGAGGTCACCAGCTGGGAGTGGATGAGCGCAGGGAGCTGTTAGCCTTGGCAGCAGCGCTCTTCATCACTGCTCAGCTGCGATCACAGAAGGAGCTGGGTAACCTGAGGTGAGGATGTTCATGGATTTATACACACTATCCCTACAACCGTTGAAATATTTACTAAAAGACAGATAGAAAGTCATAACAAACAAAAAGTCTTTTCTCAAAGCTTCATCTCTACCCGGGCTCCAAGTACTCGGTAGTTCAGTCTGATTTTGGGTGATAAAGAAGCGGATAATTGAAAAGTGAAGCGGGGTTTACAGGGTTATCCCAAGACGGCAAACAGGAAACCTGTTTTGTAAAATCTGTATTTCCAGTGAATGGAAACGTCCCTTGTAGTTGTGAAATATGTTTAATATTTCATCTTGCATGAGGGTTTTGAGAAAAGTTCAGCATCACCTAGAAATAAGACACGTGAATATAGTTAAATGTTAGTACAAGAATCCATTTGAACCATTAAATGTTACTTGATGTTTGCCTGTCTGTCAGGGTGTCGTCAGCGCCTGTGGATTGTAGCTGCTGGGAGCTGTGGGTGGAGCTGGGCAGAGGACATCATGCTACCAAAGTTACAAAATCAGGAGAAGTTTATACTGTGAGTATCTAAAGTTTATTTCTACACATTTTATATCGTCATTAAATTCACAAGTGGTGTCTCTTGTTTGACGTAAAACAGTTTGTAATCATTGGTTAAAGTCCTATCAGTGAGACTTCAAAGTAGTACGATATTATTCACGCAGAAAACCTAAAATCATCCAGAGTTCTTGTGCTGGCAACAGAGTCAGTCTGGAGAGGCTGGACTGGATATTTGTTTAGTAAGTCTCAGCTCCTTGTATAGTACACACCATTAGTACTTACTGCAGCCTCCATCTGAAACATGCTCAACAAAGGCTTCATATGTGAACTCTTACTGAGTTTTAAAAGACATCTCGTGATTTCAGGAGTGTTGTGGATGTCGATACGGCTCATAAGTTATGAACAGAACAAAGTAATAGTGCCACCACACGATCAGCTCAAATGTTCTCTGAGTATGAAGTGAGGCTTCTGGTGTGTCTGTCATAGGATCTCTGTCCACCAGTGTGGAGGTCTTAAAATGACCCACTGAACTCCAACTGAAAGGGCAGGTCATAGCAGGTGTGTTTAACATTAGACTGAGACAGAACTCATAAAGCAGAGGTCAGACTGATCTAGGAAAGCATAGATGATACTAGATTAGCATCCATGACAATGAACAAGCAGTCATTATTGTTCAGAGGAGCAAAAACCAATAATTGAGGTTTGTAGCAAAAAAAGAAACAACGAATCCGTAACAGTAGCACCAAATGGTCTTTAGAAATGAATGAGGGAGTTAGATTAGTACAAACTGCATCCCAGACAGAGGACCACTGGGAGGAGGCTACTAACAGAACACGAACACGAAATAAAACACAACGTTTTGTTTTCACAACTTGTAGATTAACTTAACTTGTTACATCAAGGTTTAGGTCTGAGAGAGACGTTGTTCCTGAAAGAAGTGACCGTGGTTGGTGGGATACACATACTCTAATTATTGTTCTAATGACCTTTTCTTGTGATTATGGGATAATTCATCTTATCTCGATAACGAGATGCTCAACCCTTTATGATCAGAAACAAATTAATTTTGTGTTATTACCTAAAATAAAGTAGATAAGACTATATAGATAATAAGAGACTGAGAGTGCCGTGTTCAGACGTGGACCTGGTCCAGAGACAAACTGTTCTCTGTGCTGTTGTTCATTCTGTGTATAAAGGCCTGATGAAGGCTCTGTGTCACATCCTTACGGCTTTTCTGGTGAAAAAGTGGAAGTGGATGGAGAATTGTGTGATGAAGAGTTTTTCCGGTGGTAATAAAAAGCCTGTAACAGATGTCCAGTGTAGCACGATACTCTTGTTCTGAGGCCATGAGGGATCCAACACATCTGTCCTTCAGTGAAGACACAACCAACACTCCTGCTCTGTATGGTTCATTTAGGAATTTACACTAATTGATCACTGACTCATTCTTGAACAAAGAACTTGGACCGTGAATACTTCCCCCCCTCAAATGATATGTTTAGGTTTATCCACCACCTGAGAAAAGCTAATTAAGACTATTAATGAAATGAAACCAGTGCTAAAGGTACCATCATCAATGTCCATGTGGATATTATATAATCATGGATTATTATTGGATATTATATAATCATCTGCTGTTACCACTTTAACTGTACTTGATAAGAACTCACAGATACACTGTAACAAACAGATCCAGGAGAGGGAGAGAGAGGGGAACCTTGCTAAAAACTAGAGGTATTAGAATCAGAAATCCTTTATTCGTCTCACATTAAACACACATTAAGTACTGGCGGAGAAAAGCGAGTACGCCAAGAAAACCCTTGTGATTCAGGAATTGAATCATTGAAAGGAAGAACGAGCAATGGGTGCTTAAGTAAACAAGTTTATATTTAGTCAATAAAATAGCAAAGAAACTCGGGAGGGCCACCAGGGAGACACGGCAGCAGTACAGGGATGACTTGATCGCAGGGTGATGAGTCTGGGCATCACAGCCTTCGGGCAGCTGAAGAAGAGACTGATCCATTTGTCTCTCTAGGTGGAGGTAGATGGAGCAAAGGTGGATGTCAGCGGGCAGTGGAATCTGGCTTCCCCATTACTGCCACTCACCATCAATGGCACACAGAGGGTTCTACAGGTGACATACTCATGGTTTTATTACTCTGCTATATATTCACAGAGACCTTTTGTACAATTGATATATTGTTTTGTTTTAGTGTCTGTCCAGAGATGCTTCAGGAGTGATGGTGCTGCAGTACCTGGGCACGTCGGTAAGGTTGTTGACTGCACTGGATTCTATACCTGCTGCTGCCTGTGGTCCTCACCCCATCTCACTGGGCTGCACTTCATTCAATCACAAATACATACAAAGTCGTATACTCCTTTTACAGTAGAAGGAAATACAAGTATAAATGTGATAGTGTAGATCAAGCAGGCCATATAGAAGAGATGGTGTTGAGATCTTCATGTCAGTTTATTAATGTGTGTCAACAGCAGTGTTTTCGGTAACAGCGCACTTCTAACAAGAAAAGTAAAGCTTATTTAACATGTGCAGAGAGCCAGTTTCTTGAACCTCGTAACTTACTGGCTCAGCGGCAACTGTCTGCAATCCTCGGTGGCTGCCTCAACAGCAACTAACACCGATAACACCGACCACCTCACACACCTCGTGCGAAACCTAACATCATTTGAGTTATCCTACATTAGTTGTTTATTTAATCAGTTCCTTATTATAAACCGGGCACTACTTTCTGTGTTCCTCATACTGTGATGTCTTTTTATATAGTTTAAGCTTCGCATTCTGTCCAAGTTGGCTGCACAGCTGAACTCCTACATGCCAGAGAAAGTTCCAGAAGACACCAGCAGCATCCTGCGCTCACCGATGCCGGGCACAGTGGTGTCAGTGTCCGTGAAGCCTGGAGATACGGTAACACAACCATAGAAATTGTCAGGCTACAAATCCATGCTCAGTCCAAGCACTCGGGGGGGGGCTGGGATTAAGCAATGTATTTTCTTAGAGAATATAGCATGTGTGGGTTTTGTTTCTGGGAGAAAAATATCTTGAAAAAGTCCAGTTTTTCTCTAATATTTACAGTACTGCAAATGTTTTAGTTGCATTAGATGTTTCACAAAACATTTGCATAAAAAACTGAGAAAGCTGAAATGTGCAGACATTTATCAGGAATGACGGATATCAGGGTTCTTTAGGTCCGAACCTGCATGTGCCATTAATGATGTCAGAGGTTTGTGCACCCTGCTAGTACTCTTCATACCTATAACAGTCTATGTGGCAGTACCACATTTACCAATGGACAAATACATCGAATAAAAACCGAAGTGATTCCAACCCCGATGGTTCTGGGAGCCGGGCTTCTTATCACTGGTTTATTTGAGTTCATCTAATAGAACTTGAGGTCTTCGAGCTACTGGAACGAGAAAAGTAATGCTGCTTAACCAACTTCTAATCAATAAAATGCCATAAGAAATAAAAATAATTCCAAGATAATCTGTTGAGCCCCCAACATCTGGCGGAAAGCCTGACATTTAAGTTTTAGCAGCCATCTGCCCCCCAGCGGTTTGACCCTATTGTTGGGGGATCTCTGCTGCTACTGCGCTCTGTTCTGTGTGTGTGTAGGTTGCAGAGGGTCAGGAAATCTGCGTGATTGAAGCTATGAAGATGCAGAACAGTATGACTGCTGTCAAACAAGCCAAGGTAAGTGTGATCGGGCTTTCAGTATAAATGTGGTCTGCAATCCTTTTGGTCCAATGCTTTTCGCTCCACGGTGGCGGTTTGTCTCTTCATTGATCAGCGCATCGCTCGGCAGATGAGACAGATACATTGTTGATGCTGGCAACAATAGACCACAAACTAACAAACCAGTAGCTTCCTGTTGTGCAGCACAAAACCATGAACACGGTGGCATAGCCCTGCCAGAGGTCCACATGAACAGGGCATGAGAAATACTGACAGTTTTATCTGTAACTCGTATTATTTACTTCAGTCATGAGTGGATCCCGGTCAGTAAATATAAAGATGCAGCACCACGTTCACAAAACACTGGCTGGTGCAGTTCAGAGCTAACTGGTAATGAATCATAGAAGTAGAGAAGGTACCAGTTATTTGTCCCTGAAGTAAACACTGGATGACCTGCTGTCTGCTTTAAGTTGTTTTTGTTTACACATTTCATGATTGAGCAGAGACAAGAGTTTTATCACAAAAACAACCCAACAAGTGACACAGCAATGACCTGATACCATGAACAAGACAGGACACTTGTGTCGCAGAATGACGTCCCTGAGAAACAAGACATCAAGTTCTTTGTGTGCTGATTTGCAGTGACTTGACTTACTTGACTTATTCCTGTAAGCTCCTAGGTGGAGCATAGGGCCGCAATCACACCCCTCCATCGAACTCTGTTTTGGGTAGTTTTCTTCAGCTGGGCCCACGATAGTCCGGTTGTCTTTG